>VKON01004078.1:83226-106844 GCA_009741485.1 Malurus cyaneus samueli
AATTTAAAAGTTTTAATAATTTGGAGGGAAGGGTCCGGCCTTCCTTGGCAGACACCTGTGCAGGAGTGTTCGTAGTCAGGGGTCCTGATTCTATTACTTCCTGACTGGTGGTGACAGCATATCCAGCATAACTTTTACCGCTCACCACGTAGCTGCTCCCATCAGTAAACCACGTGTCTGCATTGTCCATAAGTTTATCTTTCAGATCTGGGCAGCTGAAATACGTAGCTTCGATGGTCTTCAGGCAATCATGGTGTACCTGTTCCCCCATGTTTCCACTGAGGAAAGAAGCTGGGTTGACAATGTTAGTGACCACAATCTCCACATCATCGTGTTCAACCATAACGGCTTGATATTTCAGAAACCTTTGCGGAGAGAGCCAATGTCCTCCCTTAGCTTCTAGCATGGCAGAAACCATATGGGATACTAGCATGGTTATCTTCTGGCCCAAAGTAAACTTTCATGCCTCCTGGATGTTCATTACCATGGCAGCAACTGCTCTCAAACATCCAAGCCAGCCTTTAGCTGAGGCATCCAACTGTTTGGAAAAGTAGGCGACTGCACGACAATAGGAGCCTAAATCCTGTGCTAGTATTCCCAACGCAATCCCTTGCTTTCTGTGGGAAAAAGAGGAAAAATGGTTTAATCACGTCTGGGAGTCCCAAAGCTGGAGCTGATATCAGGGCCTTTTTCAGCTGCTTGAAGACTTGTACAGCTTCTTTGGTCCACTGGAGATTTTTCTGTTAAGTGTTGGTTAGTGCATACAGAAGTTTCACAAGCAGCCCATAATTATAGATCCATAACCGGCACCACCAAATCATCCCTAAAAAGGTTTGCAGTTCTTTCACTGTTGTAAGATTACAGAACATTGGTGGTGGCAACAGCAGAATAACAGACCTTGAAAGTCAGGCCTATCTTCTGTCCTTCCTGCAGAAGAAGCCTTGGAATTAATAAACATAACTGACCACGAGTGAAATAGGTAGGCTGTAAGAAAAGTTTGTAACTACTAGTTCATACGAGACTAGAAGAGCACTGCTTGTTACCATAGAAGGTATTGTTTACCTATTACCAAAAAAGGCAATATTCTGAGACGAGATAATTGATTGGAGTGTGCTGTAGTATAGAATTATTTCCAGGTTAATTTAGGATATATAAAGAATTTACACTGCACAGTAAATGTCCTCACATGCCTATGTGGACTCCGTGCCTTAATCGTGGCACACTGTTTGTAGTTAAGGGGTCTGGCATATTGCCTCTTTTTGGTCCTGCCCCAGAGTCCTTTGTCCTGCACTGATTTCATAGCCCAGATAGATTACCTTCTGCTTCATTACCTGAGCTTTCTTCTTGGACACTCAGTATCCTTGGAGTCCTAGAAAGTTCAACAGACTCACCGTCTGCTCACAGCAGGCTGCTTTTGTCTGAGTGGCTATTAGGATGTCATCTACATACTGTAAAAGTGTCCCTTCTGAGGATGGGGCTTCCCAGGATTTCAAATCTTTGGCGAGCTGATTTCCAAACATGGTGGGGCTGTTTTTAAACCCCTATGGTAACACCGTCCAAGTGATCTGGGTTTTGTGTCCACTTTTAGGGCTCTCCCATTTGAATGCAAATATTCTCTGGCTGGCTTCATGGAGTGAGAGACAAAAGAAGCATCCTTCAAATCCAGTACAGTGAACCAGGTTAGCTCAGGGGTTAACACTGTTCATAGGGTGTATGGATTCGCTACCACTGATTAAATATCCTCAGTTATTTTATTTACTGCACGTAAATCATGGACTGCCCTATATGATCCATCAGGTTTGCGAACAAGTAAAATGGAGGTGTTAAAGTCAGACTCACACTCTTTCAGTAATCCTAGTTGTAAAAACCTTTCTATTATTGGGCAAATCCCTTCTCCATCTTCTTTCCTCGAGGGATATTGTTTGATTCTTACCGGTTGTCATCCCTCTTTGAGCCTGACCACAACAGGTGGAGCATTTTTGGCCCTCCCAGGTATATCTGTAGCCCATACCCCACGGAAAACTTGGTTAATTACTGCTTCACTGATTTCCTCTTTTGCTTATGTGTTAATTAAAACCAAGCTCAGTATTTGTATGCATTACTGATCATTTACCTCCAGAGTAATTCCCCCTTTTCCAAAGTTAATGATTGCACCTAATTGTTCCAGTAAACCTCGCCCCAGGAGTGCCTTGGGGGAATTTGGCATGTACAAAGATTTATGGATTCCCATTGTTTTCCAAGCTTATACTTTAAAGGTTCGCAGAAATATGCTTTCCAGTTTGGCCAGTTGCATTGCCTACAATGTTCAGTACTGAGTAGGTTGCTTTACCCCACAGTTTAGCCAGTGTTCTAATTGAAAACATACAATATCCATACACCAAACAAGCAACAAAACATTTACACAAACATGCAACCCTACAAAATCATAATATACTTCAAAATAACAAAACAGTCCAATACAAATCAAAAATTCAACATTCATTTCCCACACACACCAATAACTCAACACTAATCATGCTTAACCAAAGTTAAGCATTCATTACTCATTAATCATTCACTCTATCATTTGATTTGTTTCTCGCTTGCCGACCTCCTTGTGGAGGGACAGAACCGAGGCTTAAAACGCCGCACCTGCTACATGCCAAAAGTACGTCTCAATCACTCACACACTCAAAATCCACACAGTCCAATCTCACACAGTCAAAATTCTAATAGCAGTAATAAATGTTAACAGCACCCACATCTCAAAGGGGCCCCACACACATACAAAAAGGTTCATCCCAGTGCTCTTCTAAAACACTGACATCCTCCGGAATTCAGTTTTCCAATCCACACTCTACCTTTTCTATACTCCACCCCCCACTCTCCCGGCAATTCACACACCTTTCTGCCAGCTGGAGCCAAGTGGAAGAATAGTATCTTCTAACTTGGCAAAAGTCACACCATGCAAATCGTCGCTGTTGGCCGGACAGCAACCAAAATAACAGACACAAAAGACACACATACACACACACAGAAAAAAACAACTTTATTACAGGGCAAGCCCCTTTTATCCACTTAGCAGCTAGTGTATACATTTGTGCAAACATACATTGGTTAGTGAGGCTGTCACTTTTCTACTCACCAGCATATGACTGGTGGGTCATTGTAACTGCCCGAAGCCCCGTAGCACCCACAGATCCCCGGCGCAGGAAACACACACGAGACAGGCAGGCGGGCAGGTTCTTCTTTATTAATCTTCGGATTTCAGCTCTGCTCTTAGTGATCCCAGCTCTCTCTACCCCGAGCTACTACTGCATGCTTTATTATGCACTTTCTTATCTTCCCGCACATAGAATCACACCAATCAAACATGCCTCAGCCAGATCACATGGCTAGGCAGCCTCCAATGTCCATGCAGCATGTTTTTGTCTTTTATTGGTAGAATACTTTCATTTATCCAGTCCCATGACTGGATGCGTCAGCCCAGCTCGAGTCTGCGCTATTTTGACCCTCTGAGCCCAGGCTGTGTCCGAGCCCAGCCCCCACACACAGCTGTAAGATAGCGAGGGCTACCGCAGGTCATTATTTCTGTCTTTGAACACCTGTGTTATCAGATCAACATTCCATTCTCCTTTTCCCAGATGCAGCCAAGGTCTTGGTGTTTACAGGCAGCATCCTCCTCCATGCAGGCTGTTAAACCTCCCTTTTATTTTCCAGGACTCTGTCATACACTATTATTAGCTGGATCTCGGAACCTGCAGGGGCATAATGCCGGCTTTCAGCCTCCACAGGTCCCCTTTTTTGTTTTTGAAACAGAAACGCTGCGTTCACGGTTCTCTGCAGGGCCCTTTGCAGAAAAGACAGCAAACACGGCACCAACAACAACATTAGCACTATCACAAGCAAGATGACTCCACCCGTCTTCAGTGTATCCCTGAGCCACCCTGAGAAACCCCATTTGTCAAACAGCCCATCAATCCAGCTATCACTCCTTTGTAGCATCCTCACGCCGTCCTGTAATTCCTGTATGTTTACAAAAATTGATTTCAAATGGTCTGATAAGTTCATGCAACACAGACCTTCAAAATCCTCACATCCATGCCCATGTGCTAAAAGCAAAAAATCAATAGCTGCTCAATTCTGCAAGGTAGCATGATGCACAGAGTTAACATCAGCTAGTAATCCTGCTATAGCTGCTGAAGTGGCATTAATATACTTAGCAAGCCAGCAGCCCAGCTTATCAAGCTGCCTCAGAGCTTTTGCTGTACCCACCGGAGCAAAAAGAGAAGCCATCACCCGTGTGCCAAAACCCCAAAATTCCAGGTCGTGCGCACAATCTGGTTTGAACCCTGAGAGTGCTCTGTGCTGCTGGCGCAATGATATTGTGAGCCAATGTGATATTAGGGAGCAGCATTATTAATTGCCCAAAGGTGCAAGGTCCTCCCACCATGTCGGAGGGGAGGTCTGCCCATGCCCTATCTCCACATATCAGAAAGACTCCGGGAGGCAGCTGTCGCGGCACGACATTGTTCTGAAACCCCACACCCACGCTCTTATTGCACCAGGTGGACAAATTACCATACCAAGCTTGCAAAGGTGTAACATTCAGTTTGGGGCCATCATAGCATCCCCCGTGCCAAGCACGGGATATATTAAAGGTCACGCAAGCAAGTGCGTGAAGAGAACCCAGTATATCTAGTTCCTGTGGTTCATTAGGATAGGTTGGTGTCAACCTTGTTTTCCCTTGCCCCATTTTTCCGTTCGCTAGTGCCCGTATTAATGTCTCATTTTGCAATGGCACCCCCACCAAGCATGTCTGGAAAGGAGAGCGAGGCGTAGCAAGCGACACACACATAGATGATTGATTCAAAGCATGAGCTAGGGTCACCCAAATATTCCCTTTAGGCAGCGAGGGCATCAATGCCGTTCCCTTCCCGCTACAACTCCAGGTGGTGATGGAGGCGACGATGAAGATGGTCAAAAGAACTCTAGCCCCTGCCATTGTCATTCCTGCGTTGGTTCTGCTTCAAATCAGGTCTCACACACCATGCTGGCACCCAGCGAGGTCCGGCATCTGTGGAGACACAAGCATACCCACACCCCCAAGTGATGAGGTCCCAGGGATCTTCCCAGTTGTTGGTTATGAGGTCTCTTACCCAAACCTTTCCTCGGGGAAGGGTCACTGCTGCTTCTGACTGCAAAGACAAAAAATGCTTCGCAAAAACTGGAATGTTAGAATCAGAAGGCACCGTAAGGTGATTAATTGTATACAAGGCCTTTTGTAGCCTGGCATGTGGGGGTTCCCCTGACATTCCCCCTTTTTGTTTTTGCAAAACACGCTTTAATGTACTGTGAGCACGTTCGATGATTGCTTGACCTGTGGGCGAATGAGGGATACCAGATTTGTGAGTAACACCCCATAACTGCAAGAACCTCCTTGTTTTCTCTGAGGCGGAGGCAGGACCATTGTCCGTCTTGATGGACGATGGTACCCCCAAAACCGCAAAAGCTACTCGGCAGTGCGCGATAGCATCACGGCTTTTCTCTCCTGCATGAGCAGATGCCCACAGAGCGGAAGAGAAGGTATCAATGGAGACATGCATGTACCTGAGATGACCAAACTCAGCAATGTGAGTGACATCTGTCTGCCAGAGTTGCAACGCTTGCAAACCCCTGGGATTGACACCCACAGGCAAAGGTGCAGTAAATCCCTGGCAGTCAGGACATGAGTTGGCTATGTCCCGAGCCTGAGCGAGTGTAAGGGAAAATTTTTTCTGCAAAGTACGCGCACTCTGATGGAAAAAATCATGTGATGCTTTAGCTTGCGCCACACTGTCGGGCTGTGGTGCTACCCAGGCAGGATTAGCGAGCTTATCAGCTCTACAGTTACCTTCTGCTATAAATCCTGGTAACGTAGTGTGACTCAGAACGTGCAGGATGTAGTAAGGATGCAGTCGTTCTTGAATCGCAGACCACAAAGATTTCAACAGGGTAAACAAAGCCACGTTGTTAACTTCTTTCAGCAATGAGCAATCTAAGCGCTGGGCAATTCCAGCAACATAAGCAGATTCAGTAACAACGTTCAACAGTACATGAGCAAACCGCTGGAATGCCATCGTCACGGCCCTCAACTCAACGAGCTGAGCAGAGCCAAACTCATGGCCTTCCAGGACCTGCCACCCAGACTCATCCTGCCAAGTAACAATAGCCTTTCCAGTTCTCCCTGACCCGTCTGTAAAAACTATGGGCCCCTGTAGCGGCACACGGCTATTTTTTGGACGCAAAGACAAAGGGGTGGAGCCTGCCAATTGCAGCAGCTTGTGGCTAGGTAAATGATAAGCCACTTGCCCCAAGAAATTTTGCAATGCTGCCTGTAAAGGAGCAGAGTTAGCAAAGGTCCACTCAAAATATTCTTGCTGTACTGGAAGTACAATCTTTTCAGGGTCCTTAGCCATGAGCTGCAAGCATCTCTGACGGCATTTGATTATCAACTGAGCAATCAGTTCAAACACTGTAGGAGCCGTCTTTTTTGGCTGATGAGGCAAAAAAACTCCATTCCAAAACATGCAACGGGTCAGGCCACTGGTCATTCCACTGGCCAATGATGCCTGTAGGATGAAGGTCTGGAATGGTAATAAAAACAGTGGTATCACTGGAAGGATCTATTGTATAAACTTGTCTCATGGAAACAGCCTGGCGAACTTCATTCAGTGCCTCTTGTGCCTCAGGAGTCAGGATTCGGGGTGAATTTAAGTCTGGGTCTCCCTTCAATGTATCGAACAAAGGGGACAATTGTGCTATGGTTAGGCCTAGATAAGGACGCAGCCAATTGATAATTCCTAACAATTTCTGAGCTTCATTTAGGGTTTTAATGGAATTCTGAAATTGCACATCTTGATGCTGCACAGTTTGTTCCAGGATTTTGACTCCCAAATGTCACGGCCTGCAGGAAAGACTACGCAAACTCCAAGTGAAGCAGGTCCAGATTCTTCTTTATTAACTAACTCTTACCAGCAGTCTGGCATGTGTTATATACACTTTTTTATCTCCCGCACACACAGTCACACCAATCATACACATCTCAGCCAGTCACATGGTCAGACAACTCCCAATGTCCACGTGCCATGATCTTTGCTCTAATTCGTGGGTTAGTTTCACTTCTCCAATCCTGTTTACTTCCGCAGCTGACCGCATCAGCTAGTACCTCCCAACACTTTGTCCGTGCCCAACCCCCACACACGTTCATATTGCTGTAAAACAGACAGGGCTCCCACACCCAGATACTTCCAAGGAGGGTGCTGTTGCACCTTTTCTGGAGCTACCTGCAGTCCATATGAATGCAAGGCAGCAAGCAGTTGAGGTTGTCTCCTCACCAATTCCTCTGGTGTTGGAGTTGCTACCAGTGTATCATCCATATAATGGTAACAATATGAACCAGGGAATTGCTCACGAATCCCAGACAAAGCCTGTGCAACATACCATTGGCAAATAGTAGGGCTGTTTTTCATGCCTTGTGGCAAAACTTTCCACTGATACCTCTTTGCAGGTTCAGCATTGTTAAGTGAGGGTATAGTAAAGGCAAATTTTTGTACATCCTGAGGCTGTAAAGGAATGGTGAACAAACAGTCTTTCAAATCAACAATTAAAATGTCCCACCCCACTGGTATCATTGTAGGTGAGGGCATCCCAGGTTGCAGTGCCCCCATAGTTTCCATTACTGCTTTGACCTTTCTAAGGTCATGTAACAGTCTCCGCTTGCCTGACTTCTTTTTGATCACAAAAACAGGTGTATTCCACGGGCTTGTGGAAGGTTCAATATGTCCCTGCTGTAACTGTTCTTGAACTAGGGTCTGGAGGGCGGTCAGCTTTTCTTTGTTTAGGGGCCATTGAGGGACCCACACAGGCTGGTCGGTGAGCCATTGCAACTGCAGTGTAGGGTGGACGCCCTTTTGCACAATGGCCCCAATTAAAAATCCATTCCAATTCTTACCCCCCAGGGCGCTAGCACATCTCGTCCCCATAAGTTCAGAGGAGCCGCAGCAATGTATGGTCAAACTGTGGCTGTTTGTCCTTCATCATTTTTTATCAGTATGGATTTCGCACTCAAATAGCTCAGCGTTACTCCACCTAATCCTGCGATGGACGAATCTATCGAAGTTAAAGGCCGGGTTTGTGGCCATGCAGAAAAGGAGACAATGGAAACATCCACACCTGTGTCAATGAGACCTTGCAGCTGAATGTGTGATGGTGTACCGCCAGGCAAGGTGGGGACGCAGGTCATCTGCGGTCGCCGACCAGAAAGGTTCTTGGCCCAAAATACTTGTGGTGCTCCAGTGGATCCAAAACCCCCGTCTCCGCAAATTCGCTGTTCAGTTCTGGGAACACATGACTTAAAAGGCACAAGTTGAGCAATACAAGTCTTTTCCGGGATCGTGACTGGACGTGTAGGGGTAGAAACCATAGCACAGATTTGCCCTATGAAGTCCGCATCTATAACTCCGGGGTGTACAAAGATTCCCTCTAAAGTAGCACTTGATCTTCCCACAAGCAAAGCACTTAGTCCCTGGCCCAAAGGCCCACGTGCATTCAAGGGAACCTTGTGCACCTGCTGAGAGTTCAGAGTTACTGTTGTGTCAGTGGAAACATCCACTCCGGCTGTGCCTTTTGCGCCCCCTCTAAATTGGCTGAGTAAGCCTGCATCAGCGGCGTACTCCGGGGAAGTGCTTGTGCCTGCGCACTCTACTCCTTCGCGCTCTTCTTCCCGTTTCTCGAGTTCTCTATTAGCCGGCCATTAGCATGGTATTTTGATCTACAATTTTTTGCATAGTGTCCAGGCTTACAACATCTGCTGCACACATCAGCCCTTTTATTTGCTCCCTGCCTTTGTTGCGACTGAGCCTTGGTGCACTCTGATCTCTTATGAGCTGAGTCCATTGTGAAGTCGCTAAAAATATTGCTTGATTTAGTTAATGGGTGAGACTACATTTTCCAGAAATTCTCTATGTGAACATCTTACTACCTACAGATTGAGCTAAGCATGCGCTTTTTCCAATGAAATTTATTTTCTCCGTATTAATCGGAGGGCGCTATGCACCAATTCCACAACAGTTATAAGGTGTTTATATTGAATTGGTGCTGTCTAATAAAATACATGAGACAACTGATCAAGGGACTCCGCGAATGTCTTTAATTAATTTCGCACCAAACACACAAACTCAGGCGTGCATTTGTCTTTATTTGTATCCTGCCACTTCTGCCACCGCAATCTGAAAATGGCTTCCCAATTGTAGCATATTCGCTCTTCTCAAACCTGTATTTGCAAAGGCAGTGTTTAACCCAGTAATCTGCTTAATGGCTGAACAAAATTAATCCTATCAAGTGGCTAACGTGAGTGGGGGCTTTCGATGGTCTAAATGGGCTGCATAGCTGTGGAGGAAACACATCGCCGACACACTTATAGACACATCCTGGAAAATGTAGAGGCCAAAACAGAGTTGCAATGAAAGAGTAATTGGCCCATACGTCTGGCTAAGCCCAGCAAGTAATATCGATATTATATAGATAGGTGATTCCTAAATAGCCCCGGGTACTTCATCGTTTTGGAGGTTATCAGTGAAGTCGGTGTCTGGGAGTTGCAGAAGGTATTTAGCATGGGGGAGGGCTGTCTCAGAGGTTAACTCCATAGGCCGAAAAACAAAAAAAGAAAAATAATTAACTCCATTGCCCTCGACACATGGTAGTTGTCCTGCAAAAAAAGTTAAGGCCTTATATGTTAACACAACTTAACACCCGGGGGTAGGCGAAAATATGAGGAGCAAATAAATTCTGAAGATGTTTAGGAAATAGAACAAGAGACTCATAGCAAGCGGTCCTGAGGATTCCAACACTGTAAGGCTCGTAACAAAGCCTGATCCCGTACCGCATTTCAAAGAGCAGAAGCGAGATCTTTGGATCTTTGTCGTAAATTGATATTACACATGGAGAATCCAACCTGTATCTCTGGGTTCGCCACAAAGGCCCTCACCTTCATGAGCTTTGGTGATTTCCAGTGTGAGACTTGCCAAACTTGATGAGTAATCAAGATATACACCCGGGGTAACCTATGTGCCACCGCTGAACAGAATTGGTCCAGAGCAAAACAAGCAGAGTAATTGAGGCCTTACTTTCAGATGCTTTTAAATCTAGGGAAGAATAATAGTGTGGTCAGCCAATAGATCAGAAACTTATATGGTGGGCGCTTCTCGTCTCAACAGCTGAAATACTTCCGGCTGTGGCCTTTCCTTCTTTGATTCAGGGAACCTGCAATCCACCTCACAATATCCACAAGGAGGTTGTGTGTGTAGTTTAAATTAAGATTACGAGACTTGCGGGTGCTACATATAATACGGCTCCACCCAGCGGGCGCTAGCAGCACCGTCGGTATGAAAAGTCATGTACGGCTTCTTTTAGAGCAGCTGAGGAGAAGTTGCATCCTTCTAGACAAACCTTCAATGTAGCCGCAGCCGCCCTAAATACTCATCCTATTCAAGGACATTTGGAATCGAGCCCTCAAAAACTCAAATGTCGGCAGCGGAGGGACTTCTTATTCTTTCACCGTTTTACATCTGAGTTCTCTAATTAGCCTGAGCTTGCAACTGAGGGACTAATTTGTTCCCAACATCTGTGGTTGCCTGTTTTCACAAATTCATGTCATAGGCCAAATAAGCATAGCAGTGATAATTATTCTCTTCATTTCTTAAATGCAATCTGATTTGATTTCAGCTCTATTTTTATTTTTTTTTTTTATTGAAGTCATCAGTTAAGGCGATCCAACTAGACAAGCTCTAGAGCAAAGCCCTGAAAAATGAACCTATAGCGTCGTTCCATACGTCAAATTACATAACAAAAATTCAATTCCCAAATATGAAACCACGAAAATATTCCTTTCATTATTTGCAACACAATATTTGAAGCATGTCAGTGCCCAGCAGAACAATCCTCCATATGAGTGCACCATGTTTGATCTTTGCGGCACATTTTCTGGGGATTTAAGTTCTTAAAGGTAAGAAGACACTGACTTGAATTGTTGTTCCTTCTGGTCGGCCCAAATTATCTATTCCTGTAAGCTTTCATCGCGTATTAATTAATACCTTTTCTCATATTTTTCTTAATGTACAATGTCTGGAAATTTGATTGCCCCACTGTATGGTCAACACATTGCGCGGGTTTATTTTTCTATAAAAATTTAGAGGCGAGGAAATTTCAGCTTTGTTGAATTCGATCATTCACTAATCTTTTTCCTCAAGAGTCGTGCTTCCATCCCTCTTCCTTTGACTTTTATTTTTATAAACAATCTCTCTTTTTATTACCTGACTGGGGGCCATAGCAAGAAGCAATTTTGTATGGAATATCCCTCTGGAGCAGCACTGTGTGCTCATATCCACTCTCAATGCACTTGCACTCACAAATTGAGCCCCATGTAGTGCTGGCTCGGGACATTTCATCATCATAGGCCTCAAATCACCGAAAAATTAATCACGATTCATCGTTATAGCAAAATTCCTGTTTGTCCATCGCATGGTGCCTACTACCTAGCAGGTAGGGGAGTAAGCCCATACCGCGTAGTCCCCGTATTTTTGTCCGCACGAACAGAGTATGACCAATGCGGATGCAACAATCACTCAAGAGGATGATCGTCTCACTTCTGTGCGTCTGGGTAGCCTCTGCTGAGATATCTCTCCTCCGAAGGCTCGCCTGAGCCCATCCTATGCATCGCAAAATTGGGTCATTGATAGTTTATCCACCTTGGTCTCCTCTGTGAGGGTCTACATTTCTACTCGCATCCCGCTCTCAATTGGCCCTGAGAAGAGATGAGGGACAACTAATGCAAACAGCACCGCAAACTTATAGCTTTTATAAAAATCTGAAAGGCATGGTCTCGGAGAAAACCACTTCGTCCTGTATCACAACTTCATTTTGTGCAATTACTGTTATGCTTAATCTGGCATATATGATGGGGGTCTATAACCAATGCATCTGCAACCAATAATCTCACTCACAGAGAGGAGAACCATCGTGGGCAGTCATGCTTTTGAGTAAGCGGCGGCCAAAGCTGGCCTCATACTATGCTTTTACCTGAGTTCCTCTCATACCCTCGCGGACTTGGAAGTCACTGTCAGAGAGGCCCTCAGCTATGAGGGCGAGAACCACAAATGTGTCCATCTATATTGAGTCTCTTCTTCCTCACCAAATAAAAGCGTTCCTGCACGACCGGATTGAGCAGGCTGATCAAAATTGCACTTTGCCTGAACACCAAACTCTTCATTGAAACTGTCTCATAGTTTTCTTTCAGCTCTTTCAAAATGACAGCATGAGCAGAAGAAATCTCTTGCCAGTGTTATCATCATTATTAGCTGGATAGGGCACACAACGAGAGAGGTCTAATAGATGAAAAACAAGAAAATGAAACTGAAAGAGATATACGCACAGTCGAAGATCTTTCCGTACTCTGCAAGCCCGCACTCCACCCACTCTCCGGCAAAACAATACCAATTTCCAGATACCTTCACCGTCCTGTCTAGCAGCTCTGGGAAGGGCGAACGGACCACCTCCCCATCAGGGCATCAACACCAACAGCAAACCTGGGGCCTCCTTGTGGCTGGTGAGCTTAGCAATTGCTGCCTTGTCAGCCAAGAGCCCCCAATTGGTCTCGAAAACCCCATACTGCACTGTCTGGAACAGCATTTGGGCAAGGTGTTTAATGTCAAAAGGTGCAAGCAGATCAGTATTGATTACCCAAAGGACCTGCATAACTTCCGGGGAGCCCAAACTGTACTTAGCAACTCTCGACTGTATGTCCTGAACGACTTTCCAGGCAATCATCTCATGGCTATCAGTCTTGCCTGACCCTCTCACAGCCTTATAAACCGGGAACACCTGAACGTCTCATGCCCCCACTTCATCCCCGTTGCTAATAGAAGGCATCCCTATCCTTTGCAGCGTATTCCAATTGCCATTCTCTAAAGCCTCCAGCTTCATCTGATCCCAAAACCGTCCTGGCTGCCGAGGCTGGCCAGTAATGCGACGGTGGGCAGAGTCTCATGTTTAGATAAAGCCTTGCATGAACGACTACAGTGACGCTTATGCAGTGTCGCATTGCCCAGCGCAGGGCTCGGTACACACGAGCCACCCTCCGTATCGCTTTCATCAGCAGTACCCTCGCTATCCGAATCGTGAGGGAGGGGCGGATAAGAGCTGTCCCGGGGCCGGTCCGGCGGACGATCTGATGGGGGGGCGGCGGCAGTGGGGCAGTGAGCGCATTGAAATGCCCCTCCGCTCCTGCTTGCGGCCGGGGCAGCGGCGGCGTGGCTGCTGGGTGCCACAGACCCCTCCCCTTCTCTCCTGCCAGCCCGGCAACTCCAGCCAAGCTGGTGTCGTCGCGTGGAAGGGTATAACTGGCGGGCAACTGCCACCTTTTGCCAGGAGTCAGGCGAGGCCTGGAATCACGTATAGGCTGAACATAGCCGCGGCGGGAAAGGTACTTTCGTGAGGCGGCAATTCTCAGGCATTCCTGGAGCACGCTCCGACCCCTCGCCTGGCTCCTGCCGACCCCATTCGAGATCTGTTTCCATCTCTCCGCTCCTTTTAACGTGTCAAAATAATAAGCGGCCAAAGTTGTTGCTAACTTCTCGTGCCTGCTTGCTGTCCCACTCAGAAGACAGGCACATGTCCCACAAAAGCGTCCCAATACAGCTTTCACGAGGACACACTAAACAGCCACACTGCATAGTGCGCTGCGAAAACCGTGCTCTATCTAGCCCAGAGTAGCACATCTTGTAAATCGCAGAATTGCAACCTTATAGACCTGTTAGGCTTTGCACATTGTTTCCCAAGGTAGAGCAACACGTTTTTTTTTCCTCTGTGGAGATTAATTCCCCATAATGGGTCTATATTTCCCGGTGGCTGTCACCGGTCAACATTGGGGTGTCAGGTCTTCTCTGGTTTTCTGGCTCCAGCGGCCTTTTTCCTCCTGCCTCCAGATCCACTGAGCAGGCGAATTCCGTGGCCGTCCCAGCCGCTCCTCCTATCTTGAAGAGACAAGCTTTTTCCCTGCTCTGCGGGATCGGCAGGCAACACTGCGCGGCGTCCCTGCGCTGTTTCCTCCCAGCCTTGAAGGCTTAATCGCCGGCACCCCTGCCTTGATAGGCCTGGCTGCCCCGGTCCACAGGGCCAGGCCCCCTATCTACATCAGCAATCCTGAGCAGTCAGGTAACTTCTGCTGTTTGTGCGGCCAGAATGTCCGCTGTGAGTGAAACGGGACAACGACAACAAAATAACAGAGACAAATACACAATAAACACACACCTCTACACGACACAATACAGCTAACAACTACACTTTATGCACGGGGCATGAGGCCCTTTATATCATTTAAGACACAACAAGTGTTAACTAAAGTCTCCACATTGGGCAAACAACATTGGTGTTCGAGTGGCTTCCATACGGTTGCTCAGCTTGGACTATAGTAATTGGGACTTAAAGCAGACTACGCCTCAAGCGCCCGGTATACTGATCCCATAATAGTCTGGTAGTGAGGTGGCGTTGCCTTATGTTTTGAGCTCTTTGAACACCACTGCTGTGTATATATCCGGGTAACAAATCATTTGGCCCATTCCCCTTTCGTCCCAGATGCGAGACCAAGTCGTGGTGTTTAGTGCAGTCATCCTCCTCCAGTGCAGTAGCTGTTAACGAGAACTACCCTTCTGGTTTCCCAGGCTCTGAGTCATAGCACTATTATTTAGCTTCCGGGTCCTGCAAGGACCAGCAGTCGGAGTAAGGCCGGCTTTCGGCCTCCCACAGTGATGGTCCCCTGGAAAGCATAGAATCCCATGGATTAATATAGCTATGGCGAAGGTGGCGAATGTCCCAGGCTACACTGCCCTGGGGGGGGGGGCCGTGGGGGGAGTGTTTGGCATCCTTCTGACACTGACTCCTGATCTGTTGCCATCCCGGCAGTCGCTGCAGTGTGGATGAAAGGTCTGGGGGCACTTTGGGGGGTCTTTGATGATTAAGGCACCCCCTCAGTTGTCCTCAATGAATGTCCCATGGATGTGGCCTTCCCGGGGTTGGGGGTTCCATAGCCAGTTTGCGTAAGGGAGGATGGGTTCACTGCCCTTGAGCAGAGGTTACAACACACCGAAACTTCCTCCCCTCACCTCGGTTGGGGGGGAAATCTGAGCAAACCTGCACCCAGCAAACTGGGTCTGTGGGCTAGCGCTCCCCTGCACTGAAGCAAGCCAGAGATGATTCTTAGCACGGCTGCTGGGTTTGACTCTCATTCTTTTCCTCGTTCACTTGTTTACTTCTTCTTCCTGGGCCTGAGATGACTGAAGAATGGGTTTCCCTTTATCTAATCTCAGCAGTTTAACTTTCAGTCCAAAGTTCTAGTCAGGCATTCTTTAGAGAGGAGTGGTCTTCTTTATACAGTTTTGCTATAATGAGCAAAACTTTATATCAATGTTTAAGGCATGAATCATTTCAGTCCCTGACAGGTGTGAGCATACTTTCTCCAACCGTTGGAATGGGCTGTACTTGGGGTGTAGAAATCCACCCTATGGGGTGACCAGTCACTGAAGACTGGCTGTGTGCTAAACCTCCACTGAGCACTGATCCTCTTTTCTCTTGCAAATAATGGACTGTCTGTGTCTTTCAGATGACAGAGCTTCTCCAACTAATGAGTCAATTTAAAGAAATGGGCTTTGAACTAAAAGACATTAAGGAGGTCTTATTACTACATAACAATGACCAACCGAAGGCTTTGGAAGATCTGATGGCCCGTGCAGGAGCCAGCTGAAAACACATTCCTGGATTCTCATCATGCAACAGAGCAGGACCAGCCCCACCACCTTCACATCCAGGGTGACTTAATCTCAGCAAGGAGTCTAGCTTTTTGCATATAAGGGAGAATGTCTGAGCAAGCCTGCCCATGTGCATCACTCCAGCATTTCTCTTTCCACTGAGAGCAAGCTTTCTTTCTTAAATTAAATTTTTTAAGTGTCCTTTCCTAGAGTTTCCTTTTTTTCCCAGCTTGGCCACAGAGATTTTAGACTGCCCAGACTCTACTGAAATTGTACATAGGTAGAGATGGGATAGTTTGTCCCACTCACCTTTGCACTGGAGTTGAACAGAACATTAAGTTGGTTCTGAAACTAGGATGCTTTGGTTTTTTGAAGCTGCTTTCATGGTGTCTGCTTGTACTGAATGATTTGACCGTTTCATAGTCCAGATTAACTGATTACATTTGAGCTTTAGTGCAATGGAGTTTTATTTGGGGGGGGGGAAGTTAGTCTTCAGCTTAGTAAAACACTGGTTCAGAAACGGTTGCTATGCATAAAGAGAGAACCCGTTCCTCTTGGGATTTTAACCCATGCATCCAACACTTCTGCCAGACATGAGCATTCAATGCTGAGTGGTGTGCAAATTTCCTTGAAACAGGTATGCTATGAACTCTATCTGGACCTGTAACTTGTGTTGGTTCTTGAACCTGAAGGCAGAGAGCTGGAGCTTAGTATTCTTAACCCCCCAAGTTTATAGGATATTTAAGGCAATGGTCTGCTTGGAAATCAGTTATCTTTTTGTTTTAAATAATACTCAGTGTGATGCAGGAGGTTCCTTTCAAGAACTTTTTTTAAAAGAGATATACTCAGTGCATTAGTTCTATTTCTCACACTGCTCTAGAATTACATAATATCTAGTACCAGAAATCAGGTTTTGGGTTGGTTTTGATAGTTAAAGTTCTAAATACTTAAAATATCAACAGTCTTGAGGAATCTTTAAAGTAATTCACTAAATATTTTGTTTCTGCAGAAGAAAAATGAATAAAACCCTCAGTATAACTCCCAGTGTCATGGTTCCTATCTCTCATGCTCTTTGGCTTCAACAAATGAACAACTTGCTGGATCCTGCCTGCCCAGGTGCTGCCTGCTCCTGTAGGGACACATGAACACTGTGTTGTGCAGAACAACCAGAGGTCTCCAGGCAGAAGGCTGCAGTGGTGCAAAAACCAAGCCTAGGGATCCAAACTCGTGTTACAGCATGGAGCTGGGAGCATTGAGTACTTAGGTAGGGAAAAACTACTTCACTCATTTCCTCAGTTTAAGTTTTTCAGTAGGAGGTTTTAGCTGATCAGGACCCTGAAGGAGATGACATTTGTCTCTATTATGTTGCTAACTTTATATGACCAAAACTTGTAATTTGGGTCCAGTGTTAACTCCTGGAATTGTCTGTGAGGTTCTCAACTACATTAATTACCTTTACTTAAACCAAAATGATGATGAAAAAATATGTACCTGGTAAGTATCTAGGAGGTGTGAAGATGAATGATGAGTAGGACCAGGACAGACTGCCTTGCATGTATCCCACAGTATTGAGCTTCAACAGCTTCTATTAGTGGAACTGAAATTAAAACTTATCTAAGGACATTCAGCAACTGGTGGATCAGCAGCTGCTGCCTCTGTGGGTGCAGGTAAAGCACTTGCCCAGCTTTCCTTCCCAGGTGAGAAATGTGACAGTTTGAAATGAAGTAATGGGGTTTCTGATTAATCAGAAAAGCTGGAAAACAAAACTTGAACTCCTTTACTGTCACTGCTGAAAGCATTCAGTTGTGGTGCTTGTTTCAGTTTTCTCACAATTAAATCCAAACAAATCTGTCTGGTACTAGACAATCCTGAAAGGGCAAGAAGTCTTGCCAGCAAAGAAACAACTATTTAGACCAAACTTCTGAATGAAATAATCTCTTCAGTTGTGTTAATGTGTGTTAAGTTTTTCTGGTCTCCCCACTACAGTAACCACTTATCTGGTTAGTGGGGAATCAGTATAAACTGTTGTAGATCGTGATGAGCGAGAGGTGAAAATGGAAAGTATAACCTGTAAAGCTGGTGGTCTCCTTTCCAAAAAGATGTACCCCTCTGGTGTCTTCCCTGGTGTCGTGGTTTAGAGATGCTGGCAAATAAGCCAGGACCACACAACACTGCTCACTCGCTCTCCCCCACCACCACTGGCAGAGAAGAGACGAAAGAGAAAAAAATTACAAAAGGGTTCATGAGTTAGATAAGGAGCAGGAGAAGATCTTATACAGGCAAAACAGGACTCACATTAAATTTAGTTGCCAATTTTTATTCTAACAAAGCAGAGTGAGAGAGAAGAGAAATTAAAATAAAACCCTCAAAGAACGATCTTCTCCCCACTCCCTCCCCCTTCCCCGACAGTGACAAAGCAGGGGGGGTTGAACAGGGTGTGGGTGGTTGGTCCAGTCAATTCACTGATTGTCGTGGCCTGCTGAAGGGAGAGAGTCTTTCCCTTGCTTGCCGTGGGGTCCCTCCCAGGAGACAGTCTCTGTGACTTTTCGGTGTGGCTCAATTACAAGCAGCAGTCCACAATCTGCTGCATTGTGAGTCCTTCCCATGGGCAGACAGTCATACACAAATGCTGCACGTGGGCTCCCTCGTCCACTGGTGTGACGGGCCTAGGCCAAGCTGTTCCATCTCAGGAGCAAGGCTCTTTCCATGGGTCTCCTGCTGGAACAGTCCTCTTCTCAGGTCCACGCCGCTCGTCGGCGTGGAGACTCCTCTCCACGGACTGCAGGTGGATCTCCGCACCTCTGTGGACCCATGGATCTGCAGGGGGACAGTCCTGCTCCCCATGGTCATCTACCACGGCCTGCAAAGGAATCCCAGCTCTGGTGCGGAGCAGCTCCTCCCCTCCTGCCACTGACCTTGGTAGC
This sequence comes from Malurus cyaneus samueli, assembly GCA_009741485.1. Classification (NCBI taxonomy): domain Eukaryota; kingdom Metazoa; phylum Chordata; class Aves; order Passeriformes; family Maluridae; genus Malurus; species Malurus cyaneus. The sequence goes on from VKON01004078.1 coordinate 101,969, forward strand.
GCTCTCCTTACATTTTCTCAGCCTCCTCCATTGGCAAAACTACTGTGTCCCCCCTTTGTTTTGATTTCTTCTTAAATATGTTTTCACAGAGGTGTAACCACCATCTCCAACTGGCCCAGATTTGGTCAGTGGCATGTCCATCATCCTCAGAGCCAACAGCAATTGGCTCTGCTGGACATGGTGGAAGCCTCCAGAAGCTTCTCACAGGAGCCATCTTTTTTGCTCCCCCACTCCCAAACACTGGGCCAAGCAAAACCAACACACCTGGTGACTCTGCTCTTGCTTTGTCAGTGAGGTTTCTGGATTTACGTCTGTATTGGTCTTGCATGGCCAGATTTTGGTAGAAGAGGGGCTACGGGCATGGCTTCTGTGAGAAGATGCCAGAAACTTTCCTCATGTCCTTTAGAGCCAATGCCAGCTGGTTCCAAGATGTGCCCATTGCTGTCCAAAGCTGAGTCAATTGAGAATGGTGTTAACTTCTGTGATAACATATTTGGAAAGAGGAAAAAACTGGAACCGCAGCCAAAAGAAGAGTTGAGAATATGTGAGAAACAACTCTGCAGACACCAAGGTCAGTAAAGAAGAAGGGGGAGGAGGTCCACTGGGGGCTGGAGCAGAGATTCCGTTGCAGCCTGTGGTGAAGACTGTGGTGAAGCAAGTTGTCCCCCTGCAGCCCCAGTGAAGAAGATATCCACCTTGCAGCCTGTGGAAGACCCCATGGCAGAAGAGGTGGATGCCCAAAGGAGGCTGTGACCCTGTGGGAAGCCCATGCCGGAGCTGGCTCCTGGCAGGACCTGTGGCCCTGTGGAGAGGAGCTCACACTGGAGCAGGTTTTCTGGCAGGATTTTGACCCTATGGGGGACCTAGGCTGGAGCAGCCTGATCCTGAAGGACTACATCCCGTGGAAAGGACCCATGCTGGAGAAGTTTGTGGAGGACTGTCTCCCGAGTGGGACCCCATGCTAGAGCAGGGGAAGAATGAGGAGGAAGGAGCAGCAGAGATGACATGTGATGAACTGACCGCAACCCCCATCCTACTCTGATTGGATTGGCAATAAATTAAATTATCTCCTCAAGACAAGTCTGTTTTGCCTGTGTCAGTAATTGCTGAGTGATCTCACTGTCCTTATCGCTGCCCTTCAGCCTTTTGTTGTATTTTCTCCTGCCCTGTTCCATTGAAGAGGGGGGATTGTAGAGCAGCTTGCGGGTGATTAACCTGATGGCTTAGGGGAGAGGCAGTTCTGAAGAAACATGTAACAAATGACACAATGTAATGAGATTTGAATATTGCTTTGGGCACTGTGCATTGTTAGTTACTCTGGTACTGTTGTTCTCTCCTATCAAGTTATGAACAAAACTCAGCCTGGATGTGGGGAGGTCTTGTTGATAACTGGTGTGAGGCTGGACTCTGCCCTGCTGCTAGCTCCTGAGATCACAGAATCACAGATGATGACTGCATCCCCAGTGACACTTGAGGCCTTAGGGCTTTTCCTCTAGGTTCCTGGATCAGATTGGTTTATGTACCTGGTTTATGTACCTGGCACTGCTTTATCAGACATTGTTTTGCCTTCTTGTGCTAGCTGCTGCCAGATACTGAGGTCTAGGTACCTTGGTGGAAAGGCTCGTGAGGAGAAATGTAGAGGCAGAGACAAAATTGGTGCTTGTGCTTTGAGCCAGAGACCCCCTGATCTGCCTCCTAATGGTTCTGGACAGCAGCAGCTTGGTAAGGACTCTGATGCTGAAGAGCCATCAAACACCCACATGGCAGCTGAGAGCTCTCATTCTGCATAAGGCTGGAGAGCTGGTGGGGTAAGAGGTGCTGCTGTGGTTGTTGCCTTGTTTTGAGGGTGACTTCGTTCAGGGATCCTACAGTCTGTCAGACAGTGGAAGTATGCCTCAAGGCTTTCTTCAGCTGGCCTTGTGGCTCCTGCAGCAGCTGGAATACCTCTGGGCAGTGCAGGTCGCCAACCCCAGAGCCTGTGTCAGCAGTTTTTCTGCACAGCATGTGGCTAGGCAGCTCTCCATGCTGGGGAGATGAGACACATGGAGGCTTCTGGCACAGCACTGCAGAAAACCTGTTTTTGTCAAGGAAGTTCATGATTTGCTATGCGTGCCGCCAACAAGGCCTGTTTTGGGTTATGCTATGTGGCTGCGGGGTTGAGGACAGCTCTGTATATGCATCAGTTATGAAGACCGGGCGCAGATGTGAAAGGTGATCTGTACATCGATTTCTCTAGACCCCAGTGAATCTTTTACACGATTAGCACTATTATTTTTCATGGTTTTTCAAAACATATTTACCTTTACAAACAAATGTTCCAGACTTTCTAAGTTGTTAGCATTGACATTTTATGTTTAAAATTATTGTCCAATTATTCGAAGATAAATATCAAAAGCATTTGCCGATGAGCTCATTACTTTAGTCTGGTATGTTGCACCGGACCAAATGAACTCCACTATATAAAGTTTCTTAGTATTTATTTTGTGGAGATACAGATGGCCAGGCTTTAAGGTCAATCGTCTGAGACCTGTTCTGTAAGTGACACCAAGTTTCACATAAGTTTCCTCAAGTTGAAATGAAAGCCTTTCATGATCGGTGTCAATATGAGATAGTCAAACAACAGGAAGGGGGATGACACTGTTTAAAGTGCTATATGTTCTTAGCAGAATTTTCTCACAAGATTAAAGTAGCATCTGCATAGAGAACCTTAAGAGTGGAAGAGAAAGACTTACCATGTTTTGACGAAAGCTTATAGGTAGTTGTACCTCGTATGCCCTACTGGGCACCCCAACATTTGGTTGATCTGCCTGGCCTCATAGCAAAAACACTTTTCGGAGCATGCATCGATGTAGATCCTTTATTACTGTGCAAAGGACTCGGGTGGATTCTCCACAATACAGGGCGTGCGGTAATCTTTTTCTGTTCGGCGTCTTTCATCAAAGTCTCACACATATCAGTAGGGAAATTTAATCTAAAATTGCACTGGAGAACAGACTTGACTTGATCACAATATCTGACATTTAATAGCGTTCTCGGCTCTCATGCATTGGCTGGATGTCGGCTCCAGTTGAAGAAAAAAATTATCAGAAGCCTTGGAAAAAATGCTATTGTTATACCGTGAGTTGGTCGTCTTATTTATAGCTGTCGGGGGGCGCAGGGGTGTTTCCTGGTGGGTGCTCCTCCTGGGAGATCCTCCAGAAGCAAATTATAGCCGTCGCTGCAAGAGACGACTTGTCACTTGGAGTCTTGCACAAAATGTACGATGTCGCGAGACGTTCACGCACTTGCCTTTTATCACAGTAAGATGCTGAATCGGGCCTAGTCTACACGGGTGGCTTAATCTGGATACACTGCTGACTGATGATGGAGGAGAACTAAAGAGTTAATAGGCAACTGCTTAAGCAGAAGCTGGCTTGGCTTGCACCCTTACACGTATGACTGCCTGATCTTGCCACCTCAACATTAATCATGGTGGGGCCGAGATTGTGGGAAGGGAGGAGACATCCGTGACGCGAAGGTGTTGCTATGTACTATTGGACCACTCACAAGCACACAAGTAGGAAACCAAATGCCAGAAGGTTATAGGGGACTGATACAGAGAAAACCAGGAGCCAATGAGCGCAGAAAGCAAAGGTTAGAAAGGCTATCCAGGCGGCGAAGGTAGGACTTCTTGTTTGACTTGCAACAAAGAGGACCACTGAAGACGAATGTGCACCCCAGTGGTGGCAGGGACATATTGTTGCCTTGTACACGCATGCGACAGACTCATGTAGCATAGAAAAAGGCGGGGAACAGTGGAATGAATAATAGTGAATAAGGCCGCCAATAGATGTAGTTTGCGATATGTAACTCGGCATAATATGTATCCAGAAACTTATCACTAACCCAGAGTAGTTTACTGCGAAGGTGTACATAATCTTTAAGAGGGTGGACTCTCCAACATACCTGGTGTCTCAATAAACAACCTACTTAACTAACTTAACTTAGTTGTGGGGTCTTTACCGTGCATCATTAGGCTGACCAGCCAGGAGCCGCTCTGTCCACTGTGGATCAACTGAGAGGTGAATTCTTAAGCGCGCCCCTGGTACCCTACCCATGGAGTGACTCTTCTGCTTGTCATGTTCTGCTCACTGCAGTAAGCAGTGCACAGCCTGCGCTGGCATTCGAGCAGACACACGGTATGTAAAGTTTTGTTCTGAGGGTCTGTAAGTCCGTACGCTTGGCTGGGGCTGCCTGGTAAGGCATGCAGAGACGTCCTGGTGTCACAAGTGTTAACTCCTTGTCTGTTAGATCTGAGTGAAGTGAGTGAGAGGCTTGCATAGCAAGAAGGCCTAAGGGAGAGGACTCGGTGAGTAAGTCCTCTAGATTCGCTTGTCCAATAATGTAGCGCCGATTAGCGATCTTGGGAGTGGGTCGGAGAGAAATCCTATAGTTGTGGTGATAGCAATACTGGGGAGCACGATCGCATGCCTCGATGAGTTAATTTTGTGTTTGCATGCCTAGAAGAGTAAGAATTGCAGTGCGTCGTCTTGCGCTTAAAGACAGCTACTCTAGAATCGTTCTGGCAATCCATGTGAACAGCGATTGCTCGGGGTCTTTCTTACTGCAAGTTTGGTATCAATACATGACAAAGGGACCGGCTGGTGAGGGACAAGTGCGAGATGTCATTTAATGTTGTTGTATTTTACCTGTTTGTGATCTTGTGTCTTCGCTGGAGATTCTGTGAAAAAGCGCGCTTGTCATACCTCGCGGCCACCTTAAAGCAACTCCTCAGTCAGTGGCTATAACTGTAAGGAGTATATGCCCTGGCACCCCTTTGATCTATGTGGTGTAAACATAGCAAGTACCCAATCGCAACATATAATTCATGGCTCAC
>VKON01004080.1:0-14351 GCA_009741485.1 Malurus cyaneus samueli
TAAAACTGTGCTATTTAATTGTGATTTTTTAGCTGGGTTGATGTTTTCCTCATGAGCTTGAAATCGTGCTTTTCCACTGGTCCTTAATATGAGTTAGTAGTCATTCTCCTTATTCGCAAGAGATTTTTCGAGTAAATTCAGTGTCAATTAGAACTTGTAGTGACAACAGACAAATGTAACAATCTATCTGTATAGTATTAGTCATTCCCTTTCCCCCAAAAAAGTTTGTTTTATTGGTTTGAAAATGTCATTTAATGGTATATTTAGCAGCACAAACCAGAAGTTTGGAATATGGAACAGGTTAGCTGTGTATGTTAACTTTCAATATATCTGGGAAGTATGATGCATTTCATTCTTTCTAAATTGTCAGAGACCAAAGCTTAATTCTTGAGTTTGTCTTGTAATACAATTTTCCTGTTGTTTTGGTCAGTTTTGTTTTCAATACAGTGTTAATTTGAGGTGGTCTCAACAATCTACTTGTGAGGGCGGTTTTCTATGACATGCTATGGTGATTCATTGTTGATTTTTTTCCGGTATGAAGAACTCAAAACGCAAGAAGAAAGATAAGGGCCTTTTAAGTATCAAAACACAAGTTTAAGATCCCGTGAGGCGTACCTGTGAGCTACACATGCTTCCAGGAAATGCTTTTCTGTTTCTAACTCAACTTGGTAAATAGACACTATAGCACAATGACTAATACTCTGGTGTGCCAAAATTTCTTTTGTATACAACTTGCAGCAACTTTTTAGTTTCTATATCGAGATAGAGAGGCTTACAAAGATAAAGGTGAAAATTGCAGTTCTCTATGTCCTTTCAATACTGTTTTGAATAAAATAGTGTCAAATTGTTCTCCACAAGTCGCTATCGGATCGCTTTCAAACTTACCACAAGGTGAAAATGCTGTTCCCTTTGGATACATCATGTACTGTTTGCATGGTCTTCATGCTCAAGTTTTGTCACTTTCGCCAGGCATTGGCATTAATTTATGTATTCTGTGCTGAAGATTTTGTTTAAAAAAAAAATAAGTCAAAGATCGAAAGTATTTAAGTTAGGTGCTTTATTTCTTGAGCACCTAGTTGAAGAAGGCTTTTCCTGTGGAACAAAAGTATTGAGTTATCCAGTCTCAGTCTCTCTAAAGCGAACACAGAGAACACAAACCTACGCAGCTTCTGTTTTCATTGAAGTGTTTATTGGTCTTTCAGCATCACTGGGCGTAAAAGACTAAAATGGATGACAAAGCCTTAAGTGCACAGGAGTATGAAGAGATAAGGGAGGAAGCAATCGGAATACGTAAAAATTAACTGCACAGGAGGATATGCTGTTGCTATTGATGTTTGCTTTCAAAATCCATCTATCTATTGAAAAGAGGGCAAAAATTTTGCTTCAGTGAGAAAGTCATTTAAATACTGTCAGACAATGGTTCAACTCTTGAGATATTATTTATACGACAGCAGAGAAATTTTAAGTAGGTCTGGCTTAATTTGTCATACATCGCTATACTGATGAAGACCTGCCTAATCATAAAAAAAAATAAATTGAGGTAGGTACCATGGCATTGCTACTGGCACAACTTACTCCTATTCCACTGACTTTGGCGAGGATAAAATAGAACAACCCCAAATAGTGGACCACAGCTCAGCTTGGGCCTGAAATTTATGGAATGAAATTATATTTCCAACAAGCAAATTAGAATTTCCCAAGATCGCTATGTTAGAAAGAATGTTTCAGTGTGCTTTTTTTTACAGCCTCTCGTAGCTGGCATTAAAGACAGACGAGTGAATGAAATCTGAGTGGGTGTTCTTTTTGAAGAATAAGCAATAGAACCAATGACCTTCAGTGAAAATTAAATATTGAACGTCCTTCCAATTTTAATTTGTTCTTTTTCTGAATAATTTCGGTATTATCAGATATATTAGCAATTTCTGTCTCTGTAGTCGGATGAGAATAGTACAATGTAAATATCTTCATATGAACTGTTTACCATCAACAGATGACAACAAAATTCGTATTGTTTAGGCACCCTTGGGTGCAGGGAGAATATCACACACAGACTTGGTTTGGATTTAAAAATAGTGAATGGATGTAGATGTTAATTCAGCTCTTCTGTTTGTCAGGGTAATGCTTTTTTCTCGAACAGTGGAGCAACAGCCTGGAGCGCAGTGTCCCGGTCTGATCTCCTATCTCTTTCAGAAAGATATCGGTAGCTTCGCACTAACAGGTCAGGCAGAGGGCAAGAAGATGATTATGGGACGGAGCATCTCTCTTAGTGAGGAAATCGGCTTGAAGGACTGGCCTATTCAGATTCCTTGAGAAGAGAAAGATCGGGAGGGGATTTCTTTTACCTCTTCCCAAAAATTTTCAGCTGAAATGCATCAAGGGCAGTAGCCGTTTAATTGTCTTTGCTAAACAAAATAGCAAAGAAGAAGAAAGTGCAACAGTAGACCGTATTTTTTTGCGCTCTTTTTCGGTTTAAACTACATTTCATGGTTGCGCTTTAATGTGTTTTGTCCGCTTTGTGTTCCTCTCAGCTAAAGGGAAGATCCTGGAAATCCTATAACAGCTCATCTAGTTATTTTCCATCGTTTCTTCACTGCCCTTCTCTAGCTAAAATAGTCCAGGAGAAAATAATCCATGCATCAGTGGCTCTCTTCAGGAATAACAGTTTCCATGTTTACTCTCGGAACTTTTCTAGCATGTATGACCAATATGGAGAGTTAGTCAAAACTCCCGTCAACCTGGCAAGAGATTGTTGCCAGGTTTGGCAGCAGTTGTGGTAGTGAAATCACGTTTCACTGCATTTTTAATCCCTTTAGTTTATTTCGTTTGCCTTTCGCAAATTTATCTGCGTGGAGGAGTTACTTTCTGAATATTGTTTTTTTGGTTCTCTTTTTATAATTTCCGATGAGAAAACTGAGCTGGAGTTAGTAATTTATGATCACAAATGTTTTAACAGCAAAAATGGTATGTTGCTGATATATCTTTATGAAAAATATGAAACCTGGTAAATATAGAATCTTAAGTACGCTATAAATTGGATTGCGCATATGGACACTACCATTAGCGATAGCAAGCAATTGTAAAAGGGGAGATTAAATTGGCATGATAACTTAATTGACAAATCCCCATAACCATTAAAAACAGCAAAATAGACCTATCTAAAAGTTGAAACTTTAGACAGGAAGGTGTTGATAATTGAAGATGGCTAGTTTTTTTTGTGAAACTTCTTTTGAATGAAATTCTTTTGTTTGTCTTTAACATCTTTATAATTGACATCTTGGATAAGTCCCTTGAAGCCTTACGCTGAGTATCCATTTGGAATTGAGGACGATAATTTTTAATTTTTTTAATTCTGAGTTTTTTTTTTCCCTGTCACTGGGAAAATAAAGGCCATGGCTTTACTTGGTTTAAAAATGGTTCTTTTTTTTTTCTTCTCCTGTGAAGAAAACTCTTTTTGACTGGACTCTGAAAGTCAATCTTGGGTTCAGCACAATATAGCATCTTCCATAGTTGTAATAAGACCAATAATGTGAGATTACTTTGAGATTAACGACTGCTCCATAGAGACGTGCTGCAACAATCTAGCTTGTAAGGTTGCAGATAGACACTGTCCCATGTTTATGAACAGGTTTTTTAAAGTTTTTTGATAGAGAGAATAAAACCTAGATGTACAGTAAATTCCATATGCCTATTAAAAGTTAATTTTTCTGTTGCTATATTTACTACAAGTGGGCTTTTATTAAATAAGCTACTTAGCAACTACTTGAAAGGCCATTGGGCTATGGAAAAGTAAAAGTAGCTATTAGAATGACTTTTTTTTTTTGTCAATGTACAATCCTACAGTGCACTATCTAAATCTTCAGAGAAACAAGGGCTGTACCATGGTTCCCGTCAATATACTTTTGAAACAAAACACAGGGAATGTTTCTGTGTATATTACATGGAGAACTAATTGTACATAAGAGGCAGAAGAATTATTGATAATATCAGGTTTTGTTTCACTCTTTTCTGTGCTTTCTTTTTCAGAAAGGCTTCAGTTGTTCTAACATCTCACAGTGTTCTTATTGCCTATCTAAGGGATGGAGATGGGTCAGGTCATTGTTCTAAAGTTGTAATGCACTTCAAAGCTGAGAAGTTTACAGACTCTAGTCAGAATAGGAAGTAAGACATCTCAGAACCTTCAGTACCTCAAGAAGTTCTTTGCTTTCTTATTCACGTGCTACTTGAGTGTCTGAGAGATATAGGCATTGCTTTTACAAAAGTTTGGTTGAAATATCAGACATTGCTTGAAAATATTACTACTGCATGAAATGTGCATTTTCGAGTTACAAAATCGAAACTCGTTATTTAATTCAGAAAACTTTCTGGACAATTATGTCTGGGACTGTAAAAATGAATATAACATCCAGAATACAACTCTTCTAAAAAGCAGATTCTTTTGAGTAATTCAAGGCTTAGGTAATACCTGTGGATATAATTCAAAATATTGAAGATATTTGATAGAATACCTGTGGAATATTCAAAATTTATTGAGAATTATTCTTACAAATTATTTTTCAAGTCATTCTGATAATAAGGAAATATTCTGATAACTAGGTAGAATTTTTTCTAGGTTAGTAATTCTAATCTAGGTTAGTAGGGGTTTGCTTTTTGGTTTGACACACACTATATTTCGAACTGCCCAAGATATACAAAACAATATACCCACAGAGCAAGAACAGAACGAGGTGAAAGACCTCTTTCACAAAAGCAGATTAAAAAAATTAAAAGTACACTAATAGATACGACACTCAGCAGAAAAAATTGAGATTTTTGTCCCTATTTAGTGTAGACACAAACTATAAATGAGGTAATTGATTCTGACTAGACAAATTGGTCTTCCAAAATTTTAGAATTTCTATCTTTCTGGACAGCATGACATGTAACTGACATGTCCCCACCATCACAAGAGAAACATCACTGTTTATTTGGGGTGAACTAAACCAAGCCAGCAATAACAAGTCCCTGGGGTTTGCCAGTGATAGAATACACACAGATAACAAGCTGTCGTTGCTCTGAAGGCTGTTATTTTGCACCCTGGAGAATATTACTTTAAAACAGATTCTCACAGACAAATCCCATATTTTCATGTTAGGAATAACCATATCACACCTGGCCTTGTCAAGAAGGCAGTCAAGAATTTTTGTTGACTTTAGTGTTCTGCTTTCACTGGTCAATGTCAGCATTTTTTTGTTAGTTCATTGCACGACTTCCTTCACAAACCCTGTCCTGTGGAAATGATAAATTAATAGGAAGCCAAGGCGATTGCACAACTGGTGTGCCAAGGTTTGCACTTAGACAACTTCTCCTCATAAGGAAGTAATGTGCTCTTTAATCCTGGTGTGCTAATTGAGGAAAATCAAGCACAGTTCACAGCTGATTTCTGCCCAGATTAGTTTTGATGGATCACAGGTTGTTCCTTCGGCAGCACAGCCAAAGAGAAGGTGAAGAATTGAAGGATGCCTGCCAGCAATTACCTGTAGGAACAGAAGAATCCTTGGCAAAGTCACATGTATTGGCTTAGTTTTTTTAGGGCAGTTATTCTATGTTCAGCGTGCAGTGACTTAAGGTAAACGTTTTCAATATAGGTTAAATATACTCATAAGTTTTTCACATATTGAACACACACGGTTCCGCTGCGTTGGAGTTGGTGGAACGAGTATTGTATTTGTGTTGCAGGGAATAGGCAGAGATTAATTACGAGGTGCTGCACAAAAATGAAACCAATGTGCCTATTACTCAACTACTGTTGACTAGAGGCTATTAATAAATAATTATTTATACTCAGACTTCACACTTTACGGACAGATCGAAGTGTAATAGGATTCATGAGTATTGGATATATAAGTCCTAGCGAAAACAACCTCACTTTCTAAGTGTTATGCTCTCGCCTCAACCTTCGAAAAGTATACCATTACGATTTTCTACATCAATTGGTAAGAGGACCTGAGCGAGAGGACAGGCTGGGGACATGTCAGTATTAGATTTGTGTGCTCATGCAGAATGCATTATGCGTAAGTTATGGAAAAGCAATGCAAGATCATAATCTGAACACTTACCTGTGTACCTCTTTACAGAGCAGGCGTGCTTAATATTACTCAGGATACTCCAGTGGCTATCAATGGCGGACAAGTTCGTCTCTGGAAATAGTAACTCTCGTAATGTACATTGTTTATCATCCCAACAATTGATATGTTTATTATGATTTCCCACATGTTGTAGTTGTAGGTTAAGGCTAATAATGTCAGATACCATTCAAATTGCTCGTTTCTAAACAGCTATCCAAAATTGATCAAGTGTCCTTGCTCTACTGTTCTTGAAGGCAGCCACCTGGATTCTAACTCGTATGTGGAGAAATGCACATGGAAGCTGCACTTGCATATATTCTGGACCGACATTTTGTATTCCGAGTTTGGCACAGGTGGTCGCAGTTCAACATTGACACTCTTATTTGCAGGCTGATCTTTACCAAGGTTCGAATGCACAGTCTTAACACGCTCCCTCCACCAGCTGAGAGAGTTGCTGTGGTACGGGTCACTCTAACCACGATGATTTCGACTATCTTCCCTCACGTGGTCACGACCATGGTGCCCAGAAGTATACAGCGCTACTACATGTCAACTATTCACACCTCTTCACAGGGAAGTGTGCATATCTGTCCCATCTCAGCAGGTTCAGTTGACACATGAATGACCACACCAACTCTATAGAGAGTGCAATGTTTTTCAGCTTGATCATCTTGTAGGCAGTTGGTGAAGATGAGTGCGCAATGGGGAAGAGATGTTTCCAATTTGTTTATCGTAGAAAATAGCATTGATATCATCCCTGCCGTTACTATGTGATATGACTAATGTCTTTTGTTTGAGGTCTCTCTAACGCTTGATTCAGGATATCTTTTATTCAATATTTCAGTTAGCAATTAAAAGGCTAAAGTAATGCTAAGTGGAACATTCCCTTTATAGTACACTTGGAGTGTGCTTATTTTATATGACGCGATATAGTTTATTTACTATTCAGAGAACTTAAGAAGCGTTGATTGCTTCTTAGGCGGCTTTATGATGTTGATGTATTGTACATATATGTCATATATGAGAAGCTTCACACCCTACTGAAAAGACGCTCAAGCATTTGATTAAGTATCGAGTGGGTACATGGTAAATCGCTTTCCTAGGTTTCCACTACAATATTAAGTTTATGTAAAATGTTTAGTTAAACTTATGAACACATACTTTAGTAAAATATGAGCCTTGAAGATTATCCAATATTTCACAGGTGATACTCATTTATATGGTCTTTAAAGCATCATTTGAAATGAGACATAATAGAAAATATAACAGAACAGATAGTACGAGAAAGCCCTGGCGGATAATCCAACATAGGTATAATGCCCATAATTAACTGATGATTAGGAACTGCATAGGATTTTTTTGTAAATGAAGAGACAAAATACTGCGAACATTTTTATTAAATACTTCTATCCCACATGCATTCAATAAGTAAGTTTTAAAAGCTTTTTTCTTGACAAAAGAATTTAAGGATTGTTAGTTAGAGCATATCTTTGCCATGCTTCGAGGCTAGAAAATAATTTTCTCTTACGATTTGAAATGGGTGACACTGCTTACCTTCTAACAATTGCTTTAAAAAAATAATCTGTAAAATCCACATGCGAACAAATCACGTGGAGTAAATCAGCTCTTAGTTTTACGATTTTTCTAGTTTAGATATTTCAGAAGTAACTTATTTTGATTGTTCTTAATCACGATGGTAAGGTTTCATTTTGAAACCCAAAGTAAGTCAGGCTACAATCCTTGAGAAGGACAAATCACTTCGTTTTAATATTTGTTGAGAATTAATTTTTCGCTCTAAACAGTCTTTTTTGAAGATTAAAACAGTGTAAGCATATGGTGAACACAAAGTTTTTTTTCATATTGTTGATTGTCCAGGGATGGCCATAAAAAACACATGAGATGTAGATCAGGATTTGGGCATATAGAACCTGGAAGCCTGTAAGCAAATTGCCAGCGACTTTCAGCGTTGAATTCCCCACAAGGCCATACAAGCTTTGTGCCTCTAGCTATGGAACAGAAGGAAAATCCAGGTCGTAACAAAGATCAAACCACCTTAGAAACAGGTGCTTTTCAGAGTGAAAACTAACTGTTATGAGTGTCATGTGTGGTGCGGTGTGAAGATCTTTTTTCCGCCATCAAATTGCTCTTTACTTGTTTCAAGTACTTATATATCTTATTTATGGTGCCCTAGACACCAATCAGAGTAATTTAGCTCTAGGGGAAAAAAGGCAGGTTTTGTATTCAATTCCAAGAAGCGGAAAAGTAATATCTAAATAGAACCTTAGCAATACTCTCAGGATAATTTATTTAATCATCATTAGCAAAGATAGCAAGTGCATATCACCAGATGGTACTAAGCATCTCTCTTGTAGCAGGTTTTTACTAAATGTAATGAGAGAACCCCTTTAAATTTCATCAACTATACCTGTTATGAAAGGCATGAGACCAGCTGGCAAAATTGTAACAGGGAGAACTTTTACTGACTTGATGTAGAATCTGTGCTAGTGTTTTGCACATTGTCCCTGAATTCACCAAAGGATAAAGGAGATAATAAAACAAAATTACAGCCATGTTCCAGCTCTGGGTGGACTATCCTGCCACGCAAACATTTTATATCCGAAAAAGACGCAAAAGACTGACACCCAGAGGAAGGTGCTTTAGGCTGTTTTTCTGAGGTACTCTACAGATTTTAATAGCCTTAGGCCTCAGAGCATATTAATCCTGTGCAAGCTGGCCTGGGGTAACGTGTACTGGCCCTACTTCCTTTGTTGAACTCAAGGACAGGTAGAAGGTCGAGAAAATAGTCAACAGTTAAGAGAAAAGAGGCAAATAATTGCAAATGGGTTCGAGTCGACATCTACAGGTATATGACAAATTCGTATTTTCAGGGCTTTTTGCTTTTAGTCTGGAAGTTCACATAGTTGTACAAGTGTTTTCTGCTGTTTTTAGTAAGGATCGTATATGCTTGGGCAGGTAGAGGTTTTCAGTTGTGTATGAACTTTGCAAAGTATGAAATTACATAATTTTTGGTTTCTGTCTGTATAGTGAAAAACCGGAACTTGGCTGACAGGACCATCTGGATACAATTGCAACGAAGTGGCAGCAGCATGCAATGGTAGGTAGCACAGTCAATGAAAGAGTCTGTGTGATGAAGATGGGTGATGAAGTAGGGGAAATGCCGATGCTAGTCAAAAATTTGGTCCATCCATGAAAGCCCTGGCTGTAGTGCAACTGGACAAGCTTTGAGGCCGTGTGCGTGCAAAACCATGAGACAAGAAAATTGGAAGGGACTTCTAGTCATCCGTCCCATCTCCTGCTGAAAAGCGAGAATAATTGAAGGTGTGTCATGTTAATTAAAACCTTTTGAGTCAATCTCCAACATGTCTCACGGTGAGAAGCGCACAGTGGGAACATATGTTTCTTTTTCCCATGCTGTAACTTAAGCCTGTTACCTCTCCCTGCCTTTGTTGCTGCAATACTTCTGCCTCTGCATGCCTGGCTCTCGCTATCCGTGTTCTGCAAGCCCAACTCTCTCGCCCCTGCGTTTGAATTGTGCTCCAGTTTTCCCAGTTTATCTTGGTGGCACCGTTAAAATCTTTCAGATGCTCTTTGAGCTGAAAGGCTGAAAGGCTCTTTTGTACATGAGCTCTGATATATAGTCCAATTCGAGGATTATGAATACTTTAAAAGGCAAACAGCCACTCTCCTGTGAAACCCGCGTGTACACTTTGGCCAGTGCCATTGACCCAGTATGCAGTTAGCCTTCATTACTGCAAGGACACTCCTGCTGGCCCTTCTGCAATTTTTGTTGTTCCATTAAGGAGCGCATCAAGAACTTCTTCTTCAAAGTCTCTTTTTCAGACTGTCATCCCAGGTGTATTGGAAAATTTGTTTGATCACTTGGACATGACTGCAAGTGGTTGTGGGGCAGTTTGACCACAGATTAGCCAGGAAATAAAATACTCTCAAAAACTATCTTTCAGGCAGTTTCAGGTTCGTCCTCCGGGCCAAGCAGGACTCAGGATGGTTCAATACATGCCAGCTCTAAGTATGTACCAAAGAGGGTAAACTTATCATTTTAGGTAGAAAAAATACCGCTTACAAGTTACTTGTGCTTTGTTAACATGCAAACTGGTTTCCAGCGCTCAAATGCATGAGAAGTGTCATTGGGGATTTGCGATTTAAAAACCTCTGTTTCTAATGCTGGATAAAAGAAAGTATTCTGCTTGATTTCATTAAAACATATCAGATGGTTATTTCTGATCTCTCTATTACTATTGCAATCCATGTCCAATTGCTCAAAAAGAGTGCATTAGTGCTTTTATAGAATCTGTGTGTGATTTCCATAAGGAGAATGATCTCCACATCCTGGCATGTGTTGGACATTTTAACCTCCGACTAGACAGATAGCCTGTCATTCTTCAGCTGCCGAATTCAGAGCAGCTACTAGAATAGATGAGAATAAAAGGATTGTAAAAAGCTTATAATATATTCTTGCTATGAATTACACTTAGAAGCGTCTAAGCCAAATGACTGAAAAAAAAAAAATCAAGGCAGGAAGAAATTCAAGTAGATTTTTAATGCGTTTTTCTTCTTTTCAAAATGAATTTCTGGTGATCCATACTTGCAGTGAAGAGTTATCTTGTCCTAATTACTGCTATCAAATTGTTTTTTAAAACCTGTGACTATCTTCTGCCTGCAGTTAAATTACAAATGTTTTGCATAGGTTGATTTTTACGCATTAGTGCCGTGCTTCTGGCGATATGCATTTCACACTTTGTTAGAATAATTGGGTTAACGAGACATTTTACAGGCATTAATATTAAACATTGTTGGCAGAAATTATTTTTTCCCTAACTGCGAATTTTTAACAGCTTCACTAGAAGAAAATAAGTTGAGAATTTCATCAACTAGTAGGATTACCCATCCCATTAAAATAGTTCTTCCAAGACGATGTATTAGATGAAGATGCTGTATTCTTAGTCTGGTACAAGGATATGTTGGTATTGCAGTATTTTGCAATCTGTTGATCCGAATTTGACAGAAGGATATCCTGTTGGTGTGTGTGTTCTCATGTCCGACAGTCTACAGTAATGACGCCTGGTAAGGATTTGAAGTATGAATGCTCTGTCCAGGAACTTCAAGTTCTCTTCGTTGTTCTCAGAGTACAGAACTTGGTCATCTCACGGCTTTCGTAGGTACGTCTTTTTTTGTCGGCACTGTGGCCGTCCCAGGAAAGCGCAAAATTCCCTGCAGACAGCCAGAAAGTGAAGCTTGAGGAGGCCAGGGATTGCTAAACTAGCGTTTTGGGGGAAATAAACAGTCATCATTAATATCAGTAAAACAGTTCATTACAAATATATCCAAAATAACCTAAACCTCAAACCAATACCAATATTAATAAGTTACCTTCTATTAGTAGAGAATCTAAAATATTTGAACTTTGTCTTAGATCCCTATCAAAGGAACAATGAAATTATAGTATCATTGTTCACTTTAAGGCAGAGTTTGTCATAGACAAAGAATCCATCAAAAATTTTTTATGCTGGACGACATAACTCCAGAAAGACACAATTATTTTACTGAGGCGATCCAAGTTAGGGCAGAACCCTTCCTTCCAACAGGAAATGTCTCCAGCGTCAGATGCATCTTGCAGCCGTCTAGGAGCTCGCTCATAGATAGGCCTCACCGTCCTCTTATTCGAAGCGAACCCAGAGGAGATACATAGCAATACTCAGGTAATGAGGGCAGACATAGAGGGTGCAGAATCCCCTCCTTTCCCTTGCTGGCTCATCAGCCTCGCCGTTGGAGCAGCCAGGATCATCATGGCTTTCTAGAAGATACAGAGGGCTGTAGTTTGAGTTATTAGTCTATTATCCCAGGAGTGGGGGACGAATCAACAACGCTTTTATTGCCTTCTTCAAAGACAAGATCATGCTGCTAACCAAGAAAACTTGTTTTGCAGTCTGACTTGAGCCTGAAGAACATACTTTTAATGCACAAAATCTTTTAAGTTTTGAAAAAATTCTGTTCATTCGTCAAGAGCAAATAATAAGGGTAAGTGTCTCGTGAAAAACCCTTATATTTCATTACCTTTTAAGCAATCTATCTATATATATAGTAACTAAATATTAAGATAACTCCATTTAAGGTTGTAAACAAAAACATCCATTGTGGCTGAAGCTGAATCCTGCTCCTCAACAACTAACATTTATCCGCAAACATATGGAGACAAGAAACAGAAAAATATTCCGACTCTACTCGCAAGATTATCCAGTGGCTCTGTCAAAAAGTGAATACTTCATCGAACTCAACGTTAGACTCAAGGCTTAATGAGCTCAAGCTTGTGGTAGCAGAATAGACAGGACATCTGTGAAGTGCAGTGTCATTGTATTATTGCGTCTGTAGTAGGCCTCAGCTCTTGAGCACTCCTTCTTCAGTGGTGACCTTGGAGAACTGCCCTGTTCTTCTCTTCCTCCGTTGGTTGCTTCATTTCTGGTCGTACTTTCTGAATTATGCATGGAGATATTCTTCCTGGAGGCAAAGGAGAGCCATAAAAAGCTCTAAATTTTTGTACAAGCAATGTGATGTAACCTGACAATGCGTCATTAAATGTCAATCCAGTGTCAAACTTGACTAAAGGCAAATACGCTCTAACTAAGATTGGTCCGTAGTAGTCACAACACTGTCCTTACTTGACTCAACTAGAGAAAACCTCTCGTAATCTCTGACCTGAACTAAATGGTCATTTTTTTCCCCTTGTTGCCTCCGCTTACTCAGTTAGGACACTGAATGTCTCGGCTGTCTATAAACAAGAAATCAAGCACTGAAAGTTGATTGTAAATTTGTATTCGTAATAAATGTACCTGGTGGAAGATTAACACATTCTAATAAACAAAAAATCAACTAGAAGTTAGAGCTAGCGAAACAATACTCAGCAGATTATTGTTATCCCATAATGATATTCCTTTACTTTCACGTTCAAAAATGTGTTTTGTTGCTCGTTTGCTTTCACATTCTTCCAAGCTAAATGTAACCTTCATATTTGATAAGAATAGAATCACTGTTCTGTTTTGGGTTTTTTTTTCTTTTTTTTTTTTATTTTGCATGCATTAGAGAATCTGTCAGAGGGCGTTCATATTCAGCTGGAATGAGTAACATCTTCTGTTCTTGTATGCACCTAGGTTACATTTCTCATCAAAACCCCTTCACTCCATCGTGAAGGATGAATAATGACTGGTGAACAGCACACAATTTCCTTTTTTCTTAAGTAACTGCCGCCTTATTCTTTGCTTTTATGTGGTATTAAGGTTGTGGAAAATAGATGTTTTATGTAGTAGTTACTCTGATACCTTTTAAGCAGCTCAAGCTGGAACCTGTCTGGGAAATCCTGCAATAATAAACAGTTTCTCCTTCAATAACAGAGGAAAGAATTTTTTAACTAATTCTTAGCCAGACTAAATAATTCCCTGAAATATGACTCTTTTTTTTTAAATATTCTAGATTTCTACCAAAACCGGTGCCAACCTGATGAGATCAGTTCAATTTTTTTTGTTTCACTTCATAGTTAGGTCAGAACTAGGTTGCTGTGTCCATTTGATGAAAGAGTATTTTAGATTAAGTTTTATAAAGATACATGCTACAAAACGGGAACATAAGACTAAATGCTCTATCATAATTTTCATTTGCAAGTGGCATTTTTTCTGATCTGTTCAGTTACATCGGGTAACTGAAGGGTTTTGAAACTTAACTTCTACCCAATGAACTTTTACAAGAAGCAAAGAAAACTGCAAAATTCTGAAATTAAAAGTGTGCACAAAGTGCCTTCTCCTCAGGATGGGGAGTGCACAGTGTCCTTTTCCAAAGAGATTTTTGTTTTCCCTCCGATTCTCACTGCGAGAGTCTCCATTCTTGCAGTAATGACCTGGCTGGTGCCACCCCAGCTTCCCTCCATACTGCAAGGAAAGTTGTTTGGTGGGCTCTGCTGCAAGATCTCCTGCTAAACCCAGCTACTGATCTGTCACTACTTTTTTCATTCCACTCTTTCCCTAATATTTCCCTTTCCCTTTTGCAGAGCGGGCATGACCCCACAGACCCTAACTTTCAAAAATGTCCCCGTGCTTCCCTGCAGTACTAAAGGCCATGGTGCCCTGTACTTCAGAAAACAAGGAAAAGACAATTTTCTTTTTCGTGTGTTATTTAATAATTCCAATTTATTAATTTAATAATTAAATTGGAAAGAAATAC
>VKON01004081.1:0-11025 GCA_009741485.1 Malurus cyaneus samueli
GACTAGCCGCTTCACTGGGTTTATAGGTGGGTTGGTTGTTGCGATCATTGTTTTTGTTGCTTTGTTTAACTTTGTGTATCACACTGGACAATGGAACGTTCTTCGCATTTTTTATGAGCTTTGCTGAAAGCTTAACGTTATAATGATTCAGAGTTGAAGTTTTGGGTCAATTATTCCCAACTCCAGGTGGTTTAGGGTCTGTATTTCATTGGCAAAACTTTGTCTTTTTTTCAACCAAAGACTTTTTCCCCATAACCCTGTGCCCCTGCACCTGTTTTAGTGGGAAGGAGGGGCAGGAGTTTGAGAAAAAAGTTAGTGTCTTTGAGGGTTTTTTATTCTTGATTCTTTCTCTTCTGACTTTTTAGTTAATGAAGATTCACTTCGTCACTAAGTGGAGCCTGTTGTTTTTCCTTGAATCTATGCTTAATATGAACTTTGTTAATTTTTTTCCCTTTTTTCTGACCAGTGGTGTTTGGGAAGACCGTGCAGTGAGCAGTGTTTGGGTGCTGGATTGGCCAGATTCAGACCCCAACAATAGTTTTTTTAGGTGATGGGAAAGGCTGGCTAAGCTGAGAGGTGTCGCGTAGACATGTTGCAGCCTGGTGAGATGGAGAGGTACAGGTATCGCACTCAGCTAGGAATAATTGCTGAGATTGTGAACAATTCTTCTGAAGCAATAAGAAAGCAATGCAAGGGCTCATGTTTTTAAGCCGCTGGAAACTCCCACAAGATTACTTGTGTTGGTTGCCTGGGAAAAAGTAGAAGTAGATAAAAGAAATTGGCAAGTGAATCATTAAAGGTAGAGTTGACGTTTAGGACGTGGACCTATGAAATATAGTATTACAGAATATGTATGAGCTAATTATGTACGCTATAAAGCTTAGACATTGTTTGCAAAAATCAAGTTTGCTTATAACTCATATGAGTGTCCGAGTCTTCCCTTCGGCGACATTCAGGTCCTTGTAATGTCTTTAATATAAGTTTACTATCGTATCTAAATGCATAGGAGAATACCAGTAGCTGATAAAATGTTGAGATGATAGTAAAAGCTACTTTTTTTTATCAGGGGAGTTCTTTTGTAACTGTATGTCTTGCAAATACTTTGGTAAAGAAGTTGGGTTTCTTACTGACTTAATGTTCAGTAGCACTGATGTGATGTAATTGCGATCTTCATCTTGAATATTTGTCGACAGTCTTTCACTATACTGTAAGTATAGTTTTCTTTGATCTTGCTAATCCAGAGACATACATAGTTACTATCTCCTAAGCTTCTGTATTGCAGGAAATTTTCCTTAAGTACAAAGCAGAGTATGAGTGGTATGAAATGGTGTTGATGTCTGTAATGTTTCCTTGTAGGATTTAGCTCAGGTGCTCATTATCTATGTATGTTGTCGATGGGGATGTACTTTATTTTTGTGTATGTTTCTGTGTGTAATTAATGTTACTAGTAGCATAGAATGCTTATGTTTCCTTGATGTATAAGCATAAATTTGGAAAACTGCTCTCAGTGTTTAGTCTTACTGTACTTTCAGCAATGAAGATAAACCTAATGATAAATCATAAAATTAGGAGATGTGAATGCTGCATTTGGAAATCCACAGATTCCTGTGACAATAGTCTTTAATTGAATGAAAAATGTGGAGTCTGGTTGGACTACATTAAGCACCATGACTGAGAAGCTGATTTCTCTGGAATAGAGGACTAAAGGATTATAACACCCCAGAACATTCAAATGTAAGGGGGTAAACTGAGGTTCCTTTACTCTGGTTGGTGTACAGGAGAAATACCAACCAGATATTCTCAAGAGGTCAAAATTACTCAAAAGTTTACTGGTAAAATATAGAAAATCAAGGAACTTTTGCATAGAATTTAATACAACATCCAATTCAACATAAAACACTTACCATAGCATTAACTTAGCCCATTTAACTTAGCAACCTTTAAACTGTTCACTGTTATATTACCCAAAATGTTCCATGAAAAGAGAATTAGAAGAGAAGAAAGAAAGAAGAAGGCAGAAAAGATATAGAAAAACACACATATAGCTACCAACTCCTGAGTTCCAGTGTAGATTCCAAGAGGAGGCAAGATCAGACGTGGTCACCTCATAGTCAGCTTTAAATCTCAGGGCCTCCATGGACCCTCCTCCTGGGTGAGACTTCCTGTCCCTCAGCCACTCAGGAGCTGGGTTAGGGCAGAGTGTAGCACTGCTCCCGGTGTACCCTGATTGACAGACACTGCAGGGTTGGGATGCTGGTTCTGTGCTTGAGGAGTGGAGCATTTCACTGCCTTGCCAAAGCAAGGACTGACCTGCCCCTTCCATCACACACACATGCCTCCCAAAATATCAAGACATCAATTTTTTCCAGTCTCTGACAAGGATGAATACTGCATACTCACTAGATTACATTAAGTAATGAACCGTCAAGAACTAGCCATGTGAATTAAGTTATGAAGGAAGACAGTGAAAATCAATATATTATGCTAACTATGTTGTGTTTTACATCATCTGGCTAAAAGCCTCAAAGGTATTTAACCAGTTTATAACAGAGGGGAGGCTTGAATTCAGGTTGAAAGTTCTGCTGCAGTCAAGGGATAAGAAGGAATTATGGGTGTTGTTAAAAAGTTGATATATGTACAGATTCAAGTTTTGTTCTATTAGTCTAGCTTTGACACACTAAATTACTGCTACAATTGGGTGAAAGGTTTCATTAAAAAAAGCTAAGCTGTGAATCTATGCCCTGGGCAGAAGTACCATAGTAATAAATTTGTAATAATTGCTAATTGCATGGGGAAGTATTGTTACTAATTGTCTGAGGTTGGAAAACTATATTTTAGTATGAGAGCACTTCATGAAATAATTGATTTTCTGTAACTTGATAAAGTACTTTCTCAGCCTTAATTGCTACTAAAATGATGACTTGAGTAAAGGAAGATATAGAATACAAGCCCTAAATAGATAGGGGTTTATTTAGGACACAAGGTAATTATACTTTTAGACTTTGGTGTGTGCTTTAAAAAATCTAATAGTTACATCCTGATTGGTGGAAAATCTTGGTTAAATGGGAGAGAAATTTGAGTGGAGATTGTAGACAGTGCATCCAAAAAACATTATAGGTGCATGTTGTTGTTGGCCAAACAGCGACACAAAATAACAGACACAAAGACACACAGAAAAAGGAAAAGAAAAAGAGGGTGAAAAAGAGAGAGTACTTTATTGTGGGACAAGCCTCTTTTATCCACTTTAGCAACCAGTGTATACATTTGTGTCAAACATACATTGGTTAAGAGACAGCTGTTTAATTACTCATAAGTATATGATTGGTGAGTTTGCAAGAGCTTGATGTTTACATTTGTCAACCACATGCATTATCAAGTCTACATTTCAGTCTCTTTTTCTCAAAGGCAGCTAAGGACATGGTGTTTTTTTCCCATGCAGGCTGTTAACACTCCCCTACAGGTGCACATGTGGTCAGGAATGCTTATTCATATGTGAAAGGCCTGAGGTGATTGTATTCTGGAGAGGAAAATGCCAAAGAGCAATAGAAGAGTGAGGGAGAGAAAGAATTGGTGCCTAGGAGATGAGATGGGGCTGGGCTGCTGTTGGTGAGACAGGCAGAAATTGTTTGGAATATGGGAATCTCCTGGACAATAACTTCTAGCATTCGCATACTCTGTACAAATTTGTATATGAATATTACAGTCTGAGTTATCTGAACCAGCAGTGTCTGGGTTGATGTTCAGAGTGAAAACGTCTGAATGTTGTCCTGTATTTATACAAATACTATATGAAGTACTAACATCCTTGGCAAGCAAAATGAAAATATTTGCCTGGGTGGAGAAATGGAAGATTTCTTAGTATGTATTGAAGAAATTAAGTCAGAAGTGGAAAAGTACACATTCAGATCAGCTTAAGTGAGACTGTTAATCATAATGGAGTTCTTTGTCATAATATGAACAGGATGTTGGGTGAAAAAATCAGTAATTTATTAAAGTAATAAATAACAAAATATTTTTGCATTATGTAATATTGCTAAAGTATTCAGCTTTATTACTTGAATATAATCATATCATATTGTCGTGGGTTGAAATTCTTCTCCTTTTGTTCTTTTTCTTTTGGAATTTTTTCGTCCCATTTGTTGCTGGGATACCTTGATGGCCGAGCCGTCTTGTTAATGGCCGGGTAATTGAAGGGACAGTGACACCAATGGCCGCACCCTAAATGGGGAGACAGCTTTTGTGTGGTGGGGTGGGGATTGGGGAGTGGGGTTTTTTCGCGGTTTGGGAGAGAGAAGGGGTTTTTTCCTGCTTGCGAGGGAGTGGTTTGACTCTGCTGTGCCTGGCCGGAGATTCCAGCTTCAGGAGGGGGAACTCTGCTCCATCCTGTCTTGCGTCCGCGGGATCCTGCTTGTCTCTTTTTGAGGTCCTGGATTTCTTGTGTCCAGAAGAGCACCGGGTTTTCCGCTGTGAGTTTGCAGAGAAACTTTCTTCATCCACCTCTGCCATTCATATCGATCATCCCAGCGCGGGAGATCTTGGCTAGCCGGGACCCGCACCACCAGTCCCCTGCAGTCTCGAGGAGTGTCGCGCCCTCCCTGCTCAGCCGGACCACGCGGCGCGTGCCAACTAAACTGTAACCTCGCCAAGAGAGAGACTGTTTCCATAAGGCTGTCACTAGGTTTGGACTGGGCTGGTTGTTTCTATTGTTATTGCTACTTGTTTCACCTTGTTATATATAATATATTAGTAAAACTGTTATCCCTTTTCCCATATTCCTCCTGAAACCCGTAGATTTTTTCAAAAGCTATATAATAATTCGGAGGAAGGGGGATCATACCACACTCCAAGGGGGTCTGCCTCCATTAGCAAATACCTGTTTTCAAGGGACACATATAATCCATTTGAAGGGACCCACAAGGATAATTGAAATCCAATCCTGGCCCTGACAGGACATCCCAAGAGTCACACCATGTGCCTGAGAGCATTTTCCAAATGCTTCTTAAACTCTGTCAGGCTTGGTGCTGTGACCACTTCCCTGGTGAACGAGACCTTTTTATTATATCCCAATCTTCACGCCTCCCGCTGAACAAACTTTCAGGCCATTCCCTTGGGTCCTGTCACTGGTCACCAGAGAGATCAGTGTCTGCCCCTCCTCCTTCCCTCAAGAGGAAGTTGTAGACTGTGATGAGGTCTCCCCTCAGTGTCCTCCAGGCTGAACAGACCAAGAGACATCAGCTCCTCCTTTAGACATGAACTTCAGTTGCTGCTTTTGCCATGTTCCTCCTGAATTTTAATCAATGTGGTTTAGATCAAATCTTCTAGCATACATCAGCTGTTTGCCATGTCTTTCCACTCAGTTGAAGTCTACCATTCCCCAGTTAATAGGACCAGTTAAACAAAACTTGCTACCCCATGTCTCCAGATACTTAAGAACCCAGATTGCATTGTGACTAGAGTCTAATATAGTCTTAAAATTTTAAAGTGCAGGAGAAAAGTTGTTTCACAATTAAATATGTATGAATATATAGACTGACATCAGGTCAATTTTAAACTTTGATGAAAGCTTTTAGGCTGACATTTGTTAGCAGTATACCTTGTGCCTATAATTAGCTCTTATATGTTGTTAATTATCATTATACATTAGTTCTTACACACTAACCATTATCATTACATATTCAAAGCAGTCAGTCTTTAACACTTTTATCCTAAATTAGCTGCAATATGCAGTACCATGAAGCAAATGCCATATAGCCAGCTTTATAATGTTGCTCTTGATGGTCCTAGTTGCAGAGGTCAAGGTGACCTGATGAGAGAATGGAACATAAACAGGATGGGGACAGTAATGGTAGCACTGCATTTATAGAAATGCTTATACAGTTGCTTATGTTTAAATTCAAAGCAAGCTAATCTTAGTCTGTTTGGTATGCTGCTGTGTACAACAAACCTCTGTTCTAGCTGCAGCTCCCCTTCTTTCATAGGATGGGAACTTTCCATTCCCCTTACTGTGAGTCTGAGTCCAGAGTGCTGTACTCTTTCTGATGACTCAACATAGAAGTACAAAGCATGGCATTGCTCTTATGGTAGAGTATCCTGAGTGTTGCCTTGTGGTTTTCTTGTGAAATCCATATTGGATTCTTGGTGTATGTACAGCTTTTGGATCTTTCATGGCACACTGGCACACTGCAGTACACAGTATGAGATACAACAAAAACAGCTAAGTGATATACAAATAGTGATTTTGGGGGTGCATCAGTCTATGGGATTCCTGTTCTTGTATTTGTCCTGTTGTCTTGGCTTGAAAGACAGGTGTTTGCCAATGAAGGTGGGGACCTCCCTTGGAGTGGCGAATATGACCCCCCTTCCTTCTGAATTATTATAACTTTGAAATCATGGGGCTTTAGGCAAAGAGATGGGAAAAAGAGAATAACAGTTTTTTACTAGTATGTATAACAAGGTAAACAAGCAACAACATTGATAGCAACAACCAACTGTAGTGGGTTTAAACCTGATTTTTCCCAATCTGAGTCACAGCAGCAAAAATGACATGGTTTGGATCGTGCTGAAAGCCAAAAAGCACTGCACCCACGACATTCTCTCCCTTCCCCCCACCGGAGAGGCAAAAGAGGAAGAAGGGAGAGCAAAAGCCCAATTAACATGAAAATTTATGGGTTTCAGACAACATAACATAATTGACAGAAAAATACATATATGCTCCAGGGAACATGAGGTTTTTCAGGAAGGTGAATAACTTTTAGGTGCAATTAGATTTTTATTATTACATAACTATTTAAAATACTTACACACGGGGGGGATAGGGGAACAAAGATAGGGACCAAAATTCAAGGAGAAGAAAACAATAAAAAAGGGTGCTGCTCGCCGATAGTCACCGCTATCGCAGGATATGTAGAGTCAACTGTAGGTTATGGACGGAACGCTTTCTGATGTTGTCGTGGTCGCGCCTGCATGCCTGTTTGTTATTACTCTCGAGATCGTGCGGTTTCGTGTTGCTACTGCTCGCGAGTGTGGTCGAGTATTGCATAGTCTCTGGCTATCGCTTTAGGCTGCTGTCCGTCGTGTACTGCTTTTATATTCCAGTCCTCGCTCCTCATCTAGGTGGAAAACCTTCCGCGATGAAGATACTATGTGGATCGTATAGTCTGGGTTGCGGTAATGTTCTCTGCTTGCGCTGCCCCGCAAGGACTACAATCATCACCATATAGAATTGTAGAGCCACATCTCAACTCACAGGAATTTGTGCGATTGACCTACTTTTAGGCTTGCGCAGCGACGCGCGCCCCCCGTATGCGTGCGTCGGTTTTCCTCTTCTACCATTAGTGTCAGCCGTCACCCCCGCATGAGCCATGGGAGTTTTTCCCTTCGCCTCAATCGACATCCGGTTCTTCTTTCGCCTAATAGCTATACATTCTGGAGGTTGCGTATTTGCTACGTTCATGGTCAGATTTTCCGCACCAGGCGCTCTTCACGACCCGGCTTATCAATGATTTTGGTTAGACCCCTACCACTACTACGAACCTGCGATAGGAATACCCATCGAGGGTGGTATTACGCATGTTCGCGACGTTTGGCCAACCAACTGTCGGACGTGAGCAATCTATTTCTCGCTCTCAGTTACGCGTACCACCGTAGTGTAACGGTGGTTCATTAATTCCTGTCACCCTTCCGCTGCGTTGCTGCTAATGTCGCGATTGTCGCTACTTAAGCAGCCATGCGACGTCTGGGTTGTTTCGGACGGGCTCTCTTATGACACCCTATTGGGAGTTGTGATGCTTCATAGCAGATCTTACCAAGTCGACTTCCGTGTTCCCGAAACCGTGTTGAACTTCAATTCGTCACTAGTTTTGTATAGAGAGCCGTGTCAACATATCACAGCGGCAGAAGTAGTTGACCTCATTAATGAATCTTCCGTGAACACGTAGTGCCGGTGCTTATTGGCTGTTGTGGGTGATGACAGTTTAAATCTTCCCTTCCCGCGTCTCCGATCAACCAGAGCCCACGCAGTCATTGGCAGGCTTCCGGAATCATTCTTCAGTACGGTCTTTTTGTTTGTCATTTACAAATCACCCCCAGATCCGTGGATTTCACAGCTGTATTTAACACTCGCTTCTGAGTTATCACTTACGTTGTACTTTAATTTCTCTCCAAAATTGAGTCTGGCTAGAGGTCTTTAACCATGAGAGTGGGCATTCGTATATCCTGCGCTAAAGAAATGTGCTGGCCCAGTGAATCTGTTGTTCAATTAGGTTCATCCTGATTACCAGCATTCCTGGCCTCCTAATGGGTCGCCTGCTCATAATTACGTTTTGTGGTCATACAGA
The DNA here is from genome assembly GCA_009741485.1 of Malurus cyaneus samueli. Classification (NCBI taxonomy): domain Eukaryota; kingdom Metazoa; phylum Chordata; class Aves; order Passeriformes; family Maluridae; genus Malurus; species Malurus cyaneus. Next base: position 8,337 of record VKON01004081.1, read on the forward strand.
TGCTGAGCATGCCTGCACGATAAATCTTGATCTGTTCGTGTCTTGAGCGGGATATTCGCTTGCATAACAATGGGTCCCGCATAGTCAGATCCTCCCTTTATGACATAGCGAGTACTGCTAATCGTTACCTCATATTAAGCATGCGGTATGCTTCTAGGCGGGCTGCCTCGGTCATCCGCCTGGAATACTAGTGGTGGGCGGATAGTCTCGAGTTGCTAGACTCTTTGCTGCTCAGTGAATGTCTCTGAGTCGGAACCTACAGCCGCCCCTTCCCCAGTCTTCTGTGTGCGTGTCGATGCTTCTCGTTGCACATGGAGGCTGCGGTTTACGCGGATGCAGAATACTCCAGCCAGGTAATGTATAGAAGTCCCATCCATCGATCCCGCCACGCCTTAACTTGGGGTGACTTGAGGTGGGAAACAGAGACTGGGACAATTTCAAGGAGAAGAAAAATAAAAAACGGACATTTAACACCTGTTATCCTTTCCAGGGACCCATCTCTTCCCAGGTCTCTCTCTCCACCCCCCCATGTTTTTCCGCACACAAGGGGAAAGGAATGAAAGTCTAACATAGAATCAAACCACTCATTACAGTTGTCGTCCAGTCATCTAGGAGAAGAGTTCTTACAGCTCCAAGCTGTGGAAGGTCTTTTCCCAAGAAACAGTCAGTATATTACTGCTGGTGGCAAGGGAGTATTTTTTTTACCTTGTAGGAGAAAGGAAGAATGTCTTTCAAGGCCAAACTGCGTTGTTTGGCAGCGTAGACCACTATCACAAATCTCCTGCAGAAAACAGCTTCTTCTAAGCATCCTTACTTCAGACGTGGGCGTGGGCATCTCCTCCTCCCCGCAGAACACATTTCTTCTTAGCATCAACTCACTTCAAACGTCGTGGAGGGTACCAAGCCTCTTCCTCTTTTTTGGCTCCTGATCATTCAGTCCAGTCCTCAACGGACAGGTTTTTTTTTTCCTCAGAGCGAAGTCGCTCTCCTTTTCATACAATCTCCATTGATGAATAGTCTTTGAGAACAACTAATTTTCTCCATGCTCGAGACATGCAACAGACAGCAACCCATCCCATCTTCTCCTTACTGTGATCTTTGGGTCCCCGCTTTCTTCTTACTCTCCTCACCTCCTGCTCTGTTTTCCCCGTGCATGATAATACAACAACTAAAACTACAGTGGCGCCCCCTATCTTGTTTTGAATTCTTCTATCTAGATAAACTCATCACAGAGTGTAACTAACCTGTTGAATTGGCCCAGGCCTGATTGTCAGCCTGTCCATCAACCTAGAGCCATAATGGATTGGTCTAAACACAGGGGAGGGCTCCTTTTGCTGGAGAAGAAGGAGAAAGTTCTAGAACTTCCTCACAGGAGCCATCTTTGTGGTTTCTTGGTCCCATCCCCCACCACCAAAAATCAGACCAAGTAAAACCATGACACCAACCCAAACACAAACACAGTTACAGCCTTCTCTGGGCTATCACATGCCCTCCCCTTTGGTGCAGTTATGGTCACAGCCAGTGTGTCTCCTGGGCGGGCAGGGTGGTGCCATGATCTCCGCGGCTGCAGGGAGGCACTGTGGCGCGGGTCCGCTGTTTATCTCTCCCGTGGCAATGGTGGCACAGTGGCGAAATGGATGAGAAAAAATTTCTTTACCAACTACCAGGGGGAGCTGATCCTGGTGCCCTTTGGATATCAAGAGGAGCTTAGCAGCAACCTCGGATCAGCAAGCTGGTCAAAGAGATGAGCAGAATCCTGCAGCTGGAGACGAGATATCTCAGAACTCGACCACTGTAGCTGGAATCACAGGGCTCCTGGCAAGGCAGGGGAGCAGAAGCCACAGTGTAGCAAGCAGGAACCTACGGCAGGACACTGGGCTTGCAGCGGGGCAGGTGAGTTCTCCACATGGAGCAGGTCCACCACCCTCCCGCAAGCCAAACAGAGCAAGAGAGAGCTGCCCCCCATCCCCCCTTTTTTTTCCTGAGCCCAAATTATCGCGGCATCTCTGCTCTCCACAGAGAGAAAACCATCAGATAGGAGTGCCTCCAGGAGTCCTCCTGCCCCCTGGGCTTGGCAACTTCTTTGTCTTCCTTAAGTACCAGGTCATTATGTTAAATACTTGATCGTTATTCTCTCTTAGCAGCAAAAAAGGAGAAAAATTCCCCCAGAGGGAGAACAGAAAGAGAAATCCTAAACTCCAACACCTATTAAAACTACAATAAGGGATACATGGAGTTTCTGCATTATCGAAAGTTTATATGAAGCTAATTTGCTTCCTGCCTGATTAATAACTCTAACTTCTTCCTGTGTATGATGGGATTCCTAATGAATTTAACTTGGTGATTTCACATAAATTCTTAGCTGATGTTTCTCCAGGTGGTGTAATTATGATTTTCTCCCCTCTGTGGCTAATATATGCTGCTAGTAGATATTGCAAATATTTTGCTCCTAATGGATACCTGAGAAGCATTGTTTGCATTTTTCTTCAGGTGTGAAAATGAGATCAATTTCTTGTTAAATTTTAAAGGGTTTTAATAAATGACAATAGGGTACATAAAAGCAAAAGGAACCACGTCCTCGGGTGCTTGGCGATCTGCCAGAGGCACATGGGTATGGATAGAAACCTCTTTAAATACATTCTGTGTTACAGCAGTTATGCCTATTTCATAGACATGTTATTGCATGATT
>VKON01004082.1:17954-32090 GCA_009741485.1 Malurus cyaneus samueli
TGATTATCTGTTATGAGTTGGAAGGCAGAAGTGATGAAAACTCGTGAGGGGAAAGAATTATCCTTTTTTGGTAGAATTAGCTTAAGTCCTTTAATGTTTCTACTTTTGGCTTCTTGTTCATGTTGCCTTGTGGCTTTTAAAGTGCTAAAGTGGGTTTGGATATTTACATTATTCAGGGCGAGAGAGCCAAGAAAATGTTGGTGCCTGTGAGCGAAGAGGTAAGAAGAAGTATTCCTGTTTTTTTCTTTGAATTTGTCTTTGAATGATAAAATCTACATGTAGGAAGGGACATACATTATTGAAAGTTTCATCTTTCACGTGGTGCATAAATCTGAGGTATTAACCACATTATTGGCTATCAAATAACTCGTGCAGCTTCACTCAGCAGCCGCAGCATTAAACAGCCCTGGGTCTGTTGTGCCTGAAGGGAAAAAAAATTAAAAAAAAAAAAAAATAAATAAAAAAAAATAAATTCCTTGATGTTTGACCTCTCAGGTTTAGCATGAAAAAGAAGGATTCCTGACAATCTGCAGCACACAGGGGAGATGCCCCTGAAGTTGAAACCACGTCTGTGCTCTTGTCCACCAAAGGTGTTGGGACTGTGTTCTCACTTTCTTGGCTGGATTTCATGACCAAACTGGACACCTTTCACAAGGACAGCAAAGAGCTAAATTAAAACAGCTACTTTATGTTTCTTGTTAAAATCAAACAAATTTTGTTCTTAAAAGCTAATTTTTTTTTTTTTTTTTTTTAGGGAAGTGCTCTAGCAGATCCATCTCAACCCCACTGATCATCTCACCTCACCATGAAGGGACACAGAGTCCTGCAGCCAATCCAAACTGGATTCCAATTAGGAAAAGCAATTATCCCCCATTTTTAGCCTGATTAATACTCAAATAACCAAAAAGCAGAAATCTGCCTATGAAACATTATAAATAGGAGTTTGCCGTGTCTTTAAGGTCGCAATAGAAGTAGAGTAGCTGAAGTACCAAGGGAAAAAAAAAATGACAAGAAGAATGCAGCCCCTCACTGATTGATCCCTTCTCGTATCATTTCACCCTTCTGTCATCTCTTTCGGCTGTCTCTGGTTTCTGAACATCAACTTAAACTGAAAACCCCTTCAGCTGTCTTACCGTTTGAAGAGTTTATCTCTGCCAGAAAAAAAAAAAAAAAAAAAAACAAAACACAAAAACATACTATATTTGCCTGTTTTTAAATTGAAATTACCTCATCGAATATAATTTCTTTGCCTGCCTCACACCTCATTTTATCATAAACCAACAATTCCATTCCTTCTCTATGTCTCTTTCTTCCTAACTTTCCGCTTTTGCCTTTTTATTTATTTATTTTTTTTATTTGATCATACTGTGGTATTGGATATGATAATGAACTTTTACCAGCAAAGTGCATCTGTCCGTTGCTAACCTGCCCCAAAGTTATTAGTACTTTTGTCTGCTAAAAAGTGGAATTCAACAAAGGAGTGTGGGAATTTAAAAAAAAATAAATTGAAGGACTTCCCTGATATGCATCTTCCCGAGGCTGCAGTTTGGTGCTTGGGATTCACAAAATGCCCATTGAAATATGGCATTTTTGAATATAATTCTGTTAATGACAACTCTAATCAGCTTTTCGTGGAATTTTCCCACTAATGACAGCTGTGAAATCAATTCAACAATTAATTTGTCACTACATTTAACAGCTAATGTTTGATTCCCAAAAGCCATTATTGACAATGGAGCTTTGAAAGTGCCCTGCACAAAAGAAGTTCGAATGACGCAATATTAAGTAAATTAAATTAAATGATTACCAACATAGCTGTGTTTTCTTCAATCAGTTTGCAACCATCATTTGGAACAAAAAGGATTTGGTTCAGATTTGCTGTGTGGTTCACCCTGTAAGAGGGATTTTATCTTCACATGGTGGGATATTTTCTTGCTCCGATCTTTAAATTTTACTGTGGTTCATTTCAAAAAAGCCTAGCTGGGTGTTGCATGCATCTCCTCGAGCTGAAATCACTCCTTCCTCTCACCAAGCATGTTTTTGATTAAAACCCAGTTTTATTGTTGGTTCTGTATTTCCTGTTTTCCACCTATCCCAATTCCCACACGCTGCATAAGGACCGCCCTCCCCCCGAAATATGATGGATTTACGGAGAGATTTACTGTTAACGTAGCAATAACCACAGCTACCGCCTGTCAGCACACCCCAAATGGGTGCAGGATGATTCCAGCTTAGGGATGTCTCCCTCTCCTTGTTTTTCAGGCTTTTCCACAGGAATGATTGAGATCCATCAATCTGGAGTGGATAAATTGAGCTGGGAGTGCACGCCTGCTTTTTTTTGCTGCAGAGGGGATGGGATGGACAGGCATTGGAGGGTGATTTTGACACAGAAAATCATTTTTGATACACATTTCCTCCTGCCTCGAGAATTCCTGGTGATGGAAACACAGCCCTGCAAAAATCTCACCCATTGAGCAGTAGTTTTCAGCATCAGCACTGAGGATAATAAAAATCAGTCATTTGTTAACAGAAGTCGGTGATTCTTGTGCTGCTGTTAACACAAAGGAACTTTACGTATTTAATTGTTTGTAGAATCTTTTCTAATGCATGGATTGGCTATTAGGAAAAAAAATCTTGACTGAAGCAGTGGTTAATGATTAGAACAGGCTGCCTGGGTGTTGTGGGTTAAAATTCAAACCAAGACACTGGGGCAGTGGTGGAATCACCATCCCTGGAGGTGTTCAGAGTGGCCGTGGCACTTTGTGACATTTTTAGTGACTTGGTTGTGCTCAGTCTAAGGTTGGATTTGATGATCTTGAAGGTCTTTTCCAACCTTAATGATTCTCTGATTCCGTGAGTCATGAGCATGTCCTGGACACCAACTTTTCCAAATTCAGAATCCACAAAATTCAGAAAACAGGGGGGAAAAACCCTGAGAAAGGACCAAATAAAGCCACTCAATGCCAACCCACAAGCACAGGTGATGTGGAAAGAAGAAGGAGGCAAGAAAATCAGGTAAGCACATTGATTTAAACAAACCTGTGCCTCTGTCATTTTGTGGGAATTTATTTTCTTCTGCCATGTGCCAAACACATCACTGTTTTGGGGCCAGGTTTTGGGACAGCTTTTTAGCTGCCATCACTCAGCTCTGCACGGGCTGGGTGTGTGCTCCTCATGTCACTCCACTACAGCAGGAGGAATCACTTCCAGAAAAAGGCAGGTCAGATCCTGAAAACCATCCTGCAGCCCGTCTCCTTTCACACAGCGTCTTGAGAGCAAGCACCAGCCTCCTTCGAGGTCAGCGGGTGGGTCATTAATAATTCCTGTGCATCAATATTGTTTGTGGGGGGAAAAGGGCCCCACAAGCCCTGATTCCAAAACCCAGCCAATTATTGTGTATGACTGAGGTCTGGGAAAAGAAAGGGAGTGTTAACAGCCTACATGGAGGAGGAATGCTGCATCATTGAGAAAAGCAGATTGGAATGTGGAATGGATAACGCAGGTGGCTGAAAATTATAAACATTACTAATACTGTAGCTTTTGCAAACTCACCAATTATGTTCTGATTACTAATTAAACAGCTGTCTCTTGACCAACGTATGTTTGACACAAATGTATGCTCTGGTTGCTAAAGTGGATAAAAGAGGCTTGTCCCATAATAAAGTTCTTCTTTCTTTCTGTTTTTCACCCACTTTTTGTGTGTTTTGTATCTATTCTTTTCTGTCACTCTTTGGCCAGCAGCGACAATTTTTCAAAATTCTATAATGCCCGTGTTGCAACACTTTTCCTCACATCGATTTTGACCAGGATAAACAGATGAGCAATGCACCTGAGCAGTGCCTGATGCCCCCTAGCACATCTTAAGCAGCATTATTCGTTCTGTGGAGAATGTGTAATCACCTCTCTGAGACTTGAAACACTGCCTTCCTCATCGCTTCTTTTCCCCCCACCCTCACACTTATGTTATTAATCATGAGATCATCACTGGGGACAAACTGCTGGAGACACAGGTATGCCTGGCTGAGAGGAAAAATGGGTCCTGCCACAGGATGGGAGGAGCTGCGAGCTTTTTCATCATTCTTTCCTGCCCAGACTCCGTCCAGATGTGGGTTTTAGGAATGGTGTTTGGGGAAGGCGTTCATTTCTGATCCTCAGAAAATCAGAATAACCAGGGATAGGTGGGTGTGGGGCTGTGCATTTCATCCCCGGGTGGCTGAGAGGCACAGAGCAGATGAAAAAGGATTTCATCACCACTTTACTCCAGAGATAGCCTGAGCTCATTCATCTGCAAAAGAAACAAAGTGAATGAACAACTCGATAATGCTTCGCAGTTTGAAGATTGCCTCTGCATGAATGACCCGCTTGTCTGCAAGTACGAGCGCAGGGCTGCTGTGCAGCACATGAGAAGAATAGGGAATTAATGTCTTCAAAAAGGATTTTTTTTTTTTCTGATGGTATCTGATATGTGTGTACCAATTTGGAAAATGTTCTTCCCTACGTCTCTGTTTCACCATTAATTAGTATTAGGTCAAAAGGTACGATTTACGTGCAACAGATGTAGTTTTGCTTTCTATCCTATTTTACAATCAAACTCGATATTTCTATCTGAATGTGTGGTTATTATTATGTTCCAACTAATTCAGCAAATCATTAATGTGGGCATATAATAACCAGTGGCCCCTCAGTGTGTTGGCTAACTTGTTTAATTTGCCATTCATAATTTGTTAACAATTCTCAGTAATTATCACTAATTGACCTGCTGCTCTTTTATACCCTTTGTTAATATTTTTCCCAGACCAGAGGAAAGAAAAGAAAAGAAAAGAAAAAAATACCTCAGAAATCCACGCTAGAGGACCCATTCTCTTTTTTGCTGCTTTTGTTGCGAACGGTTTCAATTATAAACATCCTTAATCTGACATTTTTAAAATAAACGATAAGAAAAGCAGAGCTGCTATCTCTCCACATCGCGGTCATAGGGGTTTTATAGTAAAAATGGGGGAGTCAGCAAAAACAACCTCCTCCCCCCACAAAAAAACCCCAACAAACCAACAACCACAACAACAAACTCTATCCTGGTGATAAGGTCAGAAGTGATTGTGATCACACAAAGGAAGAGCTTGAATAGGGCTGCAGCGAGGCCCAAAAAGAGCTCCCCTAATGAAAGGACAGATTATGCCTTTAAAGAGGCAGTGAAAGAGACTTGCTGAGGCTTTAGGATTTAAGAAAAGGTGTTTAAACATAGACATGGCAAAATAGTAGACTTCCAGGTGAGGGGAAGCTGTGGAAAATGAGGGAAACCTGGGAACAGGAGTTGTCACGAAATGTGGAGGAAGTTCCAGGCTAAAGGGATAGATTGGAAGATACAGAAGAAATGCATTTGATATAGGAGACATAGATTAAAAAAATATGGAGTGCAGGGATGAGGAGATACTATTTCTAATAAGCAGCTTGCACTTGCCTTCACCATTGCATTTCAATCATTGAAAAATCAAAACTTTATTTGAGGAAAAAAATGTTCAGAAATAGCCTTTTATATAGTTAATGGCCTGTCTGGTCAGTGAGCACCGCGCCATAACCAGGCGGTCTCCAGAATATGCTTGTTGAGCGTCTATCACGTACCACTTGTGATTCTCTTTTTCCATAATGGAGACTAGAGCAGGAATGGCTCTTTTAATACAGCACCGACTACTACTTGCTCCAATCTTTTAAAGGATGTATTGGGCTGTTTGTGTTTTTTTATTTTTTCTTTTATTTTTTTTTCCATCAAAAAAACATGGCCTTAGCGGAACAATATCAAACACAGACAACAATTGCCTTGCATTGTTTTTCAAGACATTAAATGCCAGAAAGTGATTAGACCAGCAAATAACCCACGAAAATAGTCAAGGTTATGCGCGAGCACACAAAAGCGCGTGAAGAGATAGTTGCATGTTTCACTGTTACGCAGGATAGTCTGCATGACCTAAAAGATAATTAATGCCAATGTATAGGGAAAGTCCTATTCTAATCAGAAACTTATTGTAGCATATTAGCTTCATGGACCATGTATGTACAGTGGTCTTAACCAACACGCTTGCTCAGCACTAGCTTCAGCAAATGTATTTAGATACTCAGAGACCACTAGGGAATAAATGGTGAGAGGTAAGAGATATGAGTGTTCGGAGACGACGTTGTCTGCATAGATAAACGGAGTGACACTTAAGGGAAGAATTTTCAAGTCATAAAGTGGACTAGAATCAGCTAAGAGGCAACTTCAGGGAAAATTGTAGGTCTATTATGAAAAAGACTGCTGTTACAAGTACAATAAGTCAAGAGGCAAATGAGAATGAAGATCAAGTAAGCATAAAAAATATCCGGAGGAAGAGGAACGTAACCGCAAAAGCCGACATACAAGGGTGCTTTGCAATGGGGGGCTGAATCGTTATTATTAAGCCAAAAGACGAACGTCAGCAAAGGTAATGAAGAAATAGCAACCGCAAGTGGGCAGCAAAAGGGTGGATATGCGAAACCACGTAATTATTCAGTATTTTGTCCATATTTTGTATGTAGCATATTGGACTTTTAGCAAGGATAGGCAAGTATAGAGCTTAGTATTCCTCTACATATTGAAAAAGGGAAATCAGCAGAGGTCTCCGAGAATAAATCTATTTGTGCTTTTCCTTAACATTGAGCACTTGCTAGATCATTTTCCACTTCTGGAAATGATGCTTGTACTTCACTAACGACTCGATTATAAATTCATGTGTTACGATAATGGTGGACCTCGTGCAAACGCGTGATGTACCGCACAACGTGAGCGCCGACGTGATCCGGGCCAAACGGAGACGATGTGAATAAGGACGCACCAGTCGGAGAACGACGTGACACCCACACGACGCACACAGAAGGGAGCGCAGAGAAGAGTTCAGAGCAGAGCACAGAGTCGCGCGGACGCGCCGCTAGGCACGAACAGCAACAAAGAAAGCAACCAGGCCGAAGTAGTCCGAGCCCTGCCGTGGCGTACAAGATCTCTGCCCGGCTGCCAGACGACATCTGTCAGAGACCACACAATTGAGATGAGGCTGCAACAGCCCGACTCCATAGTACTGAAGATAGCGCACAGCGATTATGATTCGTTATCTGCTGAGCAGGCTCCTTTTTGCAAAGAAGCAGGTTAAAGGAATTGCACCTTGTAACAGTGCCCACCTTTGGAAGTATCTAGGTGGACAGTTGACAACTGAAGCCAAAATTATTCGTAACCTTGCAGAAAATTGCTTTTAATATACCACGACCATCATAAAAAACAAACTCTGCATGCAGAACGCACACAAAGGCCCCGCCAAAACACTGTGTCTGCCAGGGGCGCATCTTGCGAGAGCGTCTGTCACGCTAGAACAAGTAGTGGAATACCAAACCGAAAACCATAATATGAACATGATAAACTTGTCGTGCCACGGCGCGAGCAAAAAACAAGGCGCTACATCAAAATATCTAATAGTCCAACCTACGCGATTGGATACGAGCAGAACAATATAACGCCGTAAGGGGCATGTAACATTTCACACCTTACAACAAAGAGCCACATTCAGAAGAATCAGATAGCTTCTGAGTAATATGGTAAAAACCTAATATTAAAAGTCATGGCGAAACTGCACAAAAGACGGTCCCCTACCCTGTGAGTGATTATTAACAGCCTATTAGCACAACCCACAGCTAAGTGGAAGTTATACTTAGAGACTCAGAATTTTACTATGTTACCCAGAGAAGTCTTATGAGACAAGCCTTGCCTGCTTTTGCTTATTTTGCTTGCTTATCAAGTGTGGGTTAGACAAGGATGAAGAAAGGTTGGTTGATTGGTTTCGTTATGTTGGTGTTAGAAGGACTACAAAGCAATGGCATGCTAAAGGATATAGACGTGCGGCAAAACATGTGGGTTACCTGGGCAAAGCAAACAAACAGCAATGCCTTTTGTTTTAGCCTTAGAGCTGAAGTGGATTAGACAGCATACCCAGAAAATAGTCAAGGTTACCTAAAGCCCACCTTAAGATTAGATTGTGTCACTTCCGAACTATGCGGTAATATTACAAGATAATCTAGACATGTAGGCAAAGATTATGGTTATAATGTCACACAATGATTAATAGGTGAGTGGTGTCTCTATTAATAATCAGAGACGTGTACGGAGCTGGCATTGCTTCAGGACCCAATTAGAATGTAAATTTTCGCATCTATAGATGCTTACACATACAAGCAGCGATAAGACTTACTCACCACTATCCAGGAAGTGTGTGTGGATGCGATCACTGTCAAACAGGGAAGGGTGGTTGTGGTCGTAGAAGACATTGTCGACACTAGAAAGGATACATATTTAGGAGTGTTTATCTATGATGAGAAGGTTTTCTAGCTACTAGATTTGAATCTAGAATTCTATCTATGAGGGGACTCAGGGGAAGTATATGTAGACGTGTGATGCCTTCATGTTACATAAAATCACATCCACAAGAGGCACAAATGAGGAGCACAAATAGGATTCAAACACTTAATCCTGAGGAATATATGAGACCTCGTAACCCGTAAGCAAAGCGGCAATAAAGAAGGCGGGGCTTTGCGAAATGTCGGGGGGCGAATGCGTTATTACATAGCCTTTAACCAAGAGTACGAAATCGTCATGCCAGAGGGTGTGATGATAAAAAATAAGCATAACTCTCAGCAGTGGTGCGTACTATTACAAGGAGATCGGCACTGGAACACGGGTAAATTGATGCCGTCCACATTGATGCGAGAAAAAGCACGAAGAAGACGGTGCACTAATAGTGGGTGGATGTACTTTGTTTCGCACATCCATTCAGTCTCCCCCCAAACCACACCTCACGATGCGAGGCCAACACCACAGGCACGAGGTCCCAAAACAAAATCTCGCGCACCACACCGAGAGAGCGACTCACCACCCCCCAACCCCCACCGCACCCGGGCGCTTCGCCCTACCCCAAGCACTTCCCTACACCCTACCCCCTTGCACACGCCCCCTCCCAACACAATTTTCTGCGTGAGCGTCTATTTAAGCAGGCACAGGTCGATTTGAATACAGGTACAAAAGTTCATCTATACATGTTAGTCTAGCAAACAAGAACTCGTCGGGACACCGACCTTGTGTTGCACAGGTCTGCACGGTGTGCTGCCCTCGCAGTACAGTAGCGTAGCAGAAGCGGTTTGCTCGGCGTGGAGCGTAGATATGTGGGAAGCACTGTCTTCTGTTGACCAAGACTGCGCGTCGTCGTCCTTGTGTCGCCGCGCACGACGGTATAAGAAAGCGCTTGCAGGAGGCACAGCCGAGAGATACAGTCTAGGAGCAGAGAATATCAATCGAGTGAGACTTATCCAAGTGACAAACTGATGAAAAGATCGCTCCGCGGATAACACCATTACTAGGATGCATGAGGGTGTTGGAGCGAGTGCTCCACGGGTGCTGGCTGCCTCTTTTGCCAGTAGCAAGTCGAACAGTAAGCGGTTGATCGCGGCGAGATAAGCACTTTTGGAAAAGGCCTTTGCCCTTGTTCGCCCCACGCGTGAGCGCTTGCCTAGGCTCAAGGCGAGATAAGAGAAAATTACGAGTAGTTTGCAAACAAATATTCCCGTGCGGAATAAATATCGGAGGACAGTCCTGAAGGAAGGTGCTGCCACGGTTGCTGCCTTTCGCAGTACATAGCGGCAGAAGCGGTTGCTCGCAAAGAGATAAGCACTTTTTGAAAAAACCTTTGCCCTTGACCTGCACGCCAGAAAGCGCTTGAACAGCAACGAGATAAAGACGCCCAGAGAGTTAGAAGTGTTATATGCAAACAAATGAGTCCTGGATGAGGAATAGCTATCGAATTCAGGAAAATGAAGCATAGGCTACCGATCCGCGCTCAGTGCTGCCGCACGCGATGTTCTGCCTTTTCGCCAGTACAACTATGACTCGCAGAAGCGGTTGGTTGCTCGCAGCGAGATAAACACTTTTAGAAAGAGCCTTTACCCTTGTTACCCACGCGTGACCGCTTGCAGGCAAGCGACAAATAAGTGAAAAAACAAACACCAGGTGCCCCGCAGACACAAAACATTAAAGAAAAAAAAGTTATTGTTAATTGAGGCAATTGTTCCTGCCTGGGGCTTGCACCAAACACAAGTCGAGTGGAGGAGGATATGCACCACGCACACCAGAAGTTAAGCCACTGCCCGAGATTGCTAGTGAGCGACGCTGTGTCAAGCCACCTCGCAGTACAAGAGCGACAGAAGCGGTTGCTCCGACATTGGCTATGCGGAATCATCTAGCACTTTTATTGAAGCTAATGCCCCTGTCGCCCTCTGTTCTCTCTGGAATATCTGTGCCGCCCCTAACGCCCTGCAAGCGCTCACCACGCGTGAGCGCTTGCAGTCAATCGAGATAGAGCAAATTAGGAAGGGGGTGCAGAAGCAAAAAATACCTCTGTGAGGGAATATCGAGCAGCGAAGGCTACGCACCGGACGGAGAGTTGTGTCGCTGCACAATTCGCAGTACAATATCCTGGGTTGAGTGCAGTGAGCACAGAAGCCGAGTGACTCGCCAAAATTCCAGCGAGATATAAAGACATTATTCAGAAAAAGAGCGCTTAATGTGCACTCCTTTTTCCAAGCACGCGTGAGCGCGTTGTGCAGGCACATGAGAAGAGACTCAAAGACACAAGACATAAAGACCGTGTTTTGCACAAAACAAATAAACTTCTTCTGCTGCGCCATGGAGAGGCAATATAAGTTCTGAGACGTGTTGGGAATCCACCCTGCTCGGTCTATCCAATCCGTAAGTAATTATACCATTGTAACATCTTAAGAGAAAAATGGGAGAGGTGCCTTTGCCCCAAACTGGAAATGAAAACGGGTGCTTTGCCACGTTTTCGCCAGCAGTCGAGGTACACTGTTTATGATAAGTGAGACAGCCAGGGAAGAGCCTGTTGCCGCTTTCGGCCAAAACATGTTTCCAGGCGCTAAATAATTGCAGTAAATGTAAAGGATCTGAGCTGCGAAACAGAACGAAGGATAATTAGCACCAATAATTTTTTGTAATTTCAAGTAATTTTTCTTCTAAATGAAGAGCCTCTCTTGTGCCCTTGTTTCCCCCACGGCCCGGCTGGGCCCCTACGTGAAGCAGCGCCTGCAAACCCTGGCCTATATACTGCAGGCCATGCGCAGCCAGCCTAAGCCAGAGGACACCTGTGGGCTGGGCTGCACCTGAAAGACGAGCCACACTTGACATACGAAGGCAAATGTTTAAGGAGAGTTAGTAACATCATGTAAATATAACTAAAAAGTGAATGATCTTTCGCAAATATGTTAAGGGATGAGGTGCTGTGGTAAATACCATATGTGCCCGGTGCAAGTGTTTTTTTTTTTTTTTTTGCCATAAACTATAGTATGAGAACAGTGGGAAATCTCATGATGGGTTGGTTTTCTTTGATATCCAGATATAGTTATTATTTTCTTTATTTATTATATATATTTATATAATAATATATATATAAATATAAAATATATAAATTATATTTTATTTAAATATTTATATATCTTATTCTTGTGGTTAAACTGAATGTTATGGCTTGCTGACCTAACATATTTCCATAAGGATATTTTTCGTATTAGTAGCAAACTATATAAAAGCTGCAAGAGTGATGTCACGAGAAGATCCTGAATATGGCCCTGGCCAGACAATTGCTTATAAGCCCTTAATTCGCAACAGCTGCCCAAGTACACATCTACTAAAAAGGATACAGATCCCATGCTAAACAGAAGCGCACTCCTATGAAGCGAAATTAAAATACACGGCCATAAATGCCTATGAAATAGCATTAAGCCGAAATGCGCAGAATTACAAAAGCAATGAATACTTAAAAGTTATGTTGAAAAGAACTCTCCTTTGCGCAATCAGTTGCTCTTCCCCTGCACCATGCCAAGCACCCGTTGGCATTTCTTACACAGCTGATCACGGCCTATTCGAATTGCACGAGTCACAATTAAAAAAGCGTCACGACTAGAGCCAAAACTTTAGAGAAAAGTTAACAAGATGAGGGAATCCTCTGTCAAAACGATCATGAATACAACTACGGGCCTGGACAGCTCAGGACATGGACGGCCGGAGATGCGAGATATTCTCTTCGACGGGATTAGTTTTCACCTATATGTTGCTTCTCCTGTTAGCGAGGGCACTGGCATTAATAAGTTAATAAATCTGCAGGAACCCAAGCAAACGTCCCTCACTGCTCTACGACCTTTCGCACTACATAGCGTGCAGAAGCGGCTTCTCGCAGCGAGATAGACATTCTCGAAAATACCTTGTTCTCCCTCTTATCCCCACGCTCTGCCGCAAGCCAAACGCGTCGGTGGAAAAAGCGCCGCGGACAAAGGCGTCTTCAAAAATTGCTCAATCTGCGCGATCTAACAACCCTTCGCACGCAATTACCTGCGAAAAATTAGGACGAAGCGATCATAAGCGGCAGCACAGAACGATGAATAGATAGAGACACCACTAATTTTTCCTCTGTGCCAGCGTCGCAGGGAACAACACAGTGCAGGCGAAATAACATACACATCCGAGGCGCAACTGATAGCCAGCGCAACAGAAGGATAGTGATCTATATTGCTGTTTATAGCACCCAAAAAACCACCTCACACACGAAATTGATTGCACTGCATAATTCGGCAAAGACTTGTCCTAAGCAAGATAACGACCCCACTGATTTTTCTATATAGCTCTAACTGGATATCGCCTTTGTGGAAAGAAATTTACTGTCATCTTTGCTCAGCTACTTATTCATATTAATAGACACTTACCTTGGTGCTGCCTGCTATCCACTCTGGGTCCTCAAGCAGAAAATGCCTCTAATTTCACAGCTTACTATTAAATTTTCTCCCTAGCTGTACGCCTGCAGGAATGAGCAGCAATGCAGGGGAACTGGTGAGGGTTTCTTGGAGGTCTCTTTGCAAAAAAATCTTAAGTTTAGTGCAGATGGGGTCAGTTCACTAGGCTGAGCACGCAGTTTAGAGACTGGAGGGAGGGAAAAATCCTGTATTGTTAAAATATTTTCCCTGATTTACAAATTAAAAGGTTCCTGGTGTGTTGTAAAATTGCTTTACACTCACCGGTTACAATTTCAGCCTTTTTTTTTTTGAGCTGTGTGTGTTTCTTCCTCCGCATGCAAAAGAACAAAATCAGCTGATAAAAAAAAAAAAATCAGTTTCAGACTCGGCAGGTAACAGTTGACCTGAGCTTTGCTTCACAATATTTTCCAGATGAGAGATCGAAGTTTCCTTGCTTAGAGGAAACCATCATTCAATCCTCAAGGAGTTCTTGGACCCTACCAGAAATGTGAGTGGTTCCCTTGTGTTGTGTGCGTTGTGTTTCAAACAATGTCTGACTGTGAGGAGGGAAATTAAGATTACCCCAAAGCAATCGTGTTTGTGTGAGAGGTTTGCAAAAAAGTTGTTTTTAGGAAAAATTCACAATAACTCATGAAGGGAGCGAGGGGTATCGGTTCAATCCATCTTTAGATTCAGATCATACAATAAAACCACATAGTGATATATCATTAAAACATTGCTTCCAAAAAAATAATCATATAGAAAAAAAAATGCAGTACAAGCTTGCTTCCGAGTCAGCCTAGTCTATAACATTTAATCCATGTGCATTTAACTTCATTAAATGGCAAACAGCTGTAACTTCCTTTTCAGTTATCTGCTGTCTCCTCTGAAGAGCTCTTTTGATCCTTGGCTCAGGTTTAGAGCTTCCTCGGGTCCAGTGCTGACCGGTAGAGGAGAGGAAATTCTCCCTTTTTGATTAAAGCAGGGGATACCTCAAACACGAATTTGTGTGTGAGTTTCTCTTGACAATGTACCCAGCTGGTACCACAGGGGCCATCTCCAGTGGAAGGTGAACACAAAAAGAAAAGGAAATTGAAGGAAGAGTAAAAAAAAAAAAAAATAAGAGAGTTGGAGGCCAACTCTCTCCTTGTATAGTTTTACATGATATTTAAATATGCAGAGAAATATTATTATTTATGATGGGTGTTGACTCAAGCTGTCCCAGGGACCCAGTGAGTCCCTACCTAGGAGTGCCACATCATGGGGTGGTGGCAAATCAAGATCCTCTTCACT
>VKON01004083.1:0-38407 GCA_009741485.1 Malurus cyaneus samueli
GAAAGAGAGAGATCCCCGATGTCCCCTCAGGCCACCCCGAGTGTCCCCAGCCCCCCAATGTCCCCCAGGCACCCCGAGTGTTCCCCACCAGCCACCACGAGTGTGCCCCCAGGCCACCCCGAGTGTCCCCTCAGCCACCCCGAGTGTCCCCTCAGCCACCCCGATGTCCCCCCGCCCCCCGATGTCCCTCAGCCACCCGAGTGTCCCCTCAGCACCCGAGTTCCCCCAGCCACCCCGAGTGTCCCCTCAGCCACCCGAGTGTCCCTCAGCCACCCCGAATGTCCCCCGCAGCCCCGAGTGTTCCCCTCAGGCACCCCAGTGTCCCCTCAGCCACTCCGAGTGTCCCCTCAGCGCACCCCGAGTGTCCCCTCAGCCACTCGAGTGTCGCCCCCCAGGACCCCGAGCGTGGCTGACCCCACAGCCCCACGGAGCAGGAGCTGTTTTCCCCCAGCAATCCCAAGGCCAGGCTGCTGAGCTCCCACAGCAGTGTCACCCCGTGCCTTTGGTTGTTTATTTTTGCCTTTGATTGTTTATTTTTGCCTTTGGTTATTTATTTTTGCCGTTTTGGTTTCCCCCCGTGCTGTTGGTTCTGTTTCAGCCCTGTCCAGCCTGTCCTGCTCCTGTTGGGCTCCCCTGATCAGAGAGCACAGGAGCTGCTCTTACACAAACCAATGTTTGCCCTGTCCTGTGAACTGCTAATTAATGTTGATTATGATTTAATCCTTGTGGGCTTGTAATAAAGCCTGTAACACTTGATTTACACTTGCCACACTTACAGCTGATCCTTGCCAGAGGAGGAGCAGATGAAAAATAACAGACAAATAACCTGAATAAAATATACTGGACCACAGTATTTTTTTTTCTCAGCAACTCTTTGTCCCATAATAAAAATTACTTTTGACTTTGTCCCAGGGGTCTCCCAGAGCTGATTTCAGCCACATAAACATTCTCACCCAGCCCAGCAGAACAAAATTGACGGTGGATGGAAAGGGCAATAAAAGTGCTTAGAGCTTCTGAGAAGTGTGAAAGAGCTGGAGGGTTTAAATTAGAATGGAAACACAGCCCTGTGGCTCACCAGGGAACTGTCATGGGCAGAAAGTCACACCCAGGGTCCCCATCCTGCACAGAGAATTTCCCAGAGTCAAGGGGCAGAACAGGCAAGTGTTGGAATCACAGAATCAGGGAATCCTGGAATGGGTTGGGTGGTCAGGGACATCAGAGCCACCCAGTGCCACCATGGGCAGGGACAGCTCCCACTGTCCCAGGCTGCTCCCAGCCCCAATGTCCAGCCTGGCCTTCCTTGGGCACTCCAAGGGATCCAGGAATTCTCTGGCAATTCCATCCCAGCCCCCCACCTCCCAGGCAGCAATTCCTTGCCCAGATCCAATCCATGGCTGCCCTTGGCACTGGGAAGCCATTCCCTGTGTCCTGTCCCTGCAGCCCTTGGCCCCAGTCCCTCTCCAGCTCTCCTGGAGCCCCTTCAGGCCCCAAAAGGGGCTCTGAGCTCTCCCTGGATCCTTCCCTTCTCCACGTGAGCCCCCCCAGCTCTTCCAGCCTGATCCACAGGAGGTTTCCTGAACTGAGGACCTGCCCCTGAATGGTTTTGGTTTCCTGTTGTCCAAACCCCGGAGCTCTCAGATCTTTCCTGAGTTCATCTCGGGACAATCCAGGTCGGAGCCCTGTGGGGTCGGGCTCTGCCCAGCCCAGGGGCTGCTGCTGCCGGGCAGGGGGAGCCACAGCGGGATTTTCCTTGAGAGCAGAGTTAAACCCGCTCGGGAGGGTTCAATCCCAGGAACCAGCTGATCCCAGAGCCTAGGCTGAGCCTAGGAATCTCCTGGTGGGCGCTGGACCATATTTGGGCAAGGCTGGCTCGCTAAGCGCAGCCCTGGGCCGAGCTCAGAGCTGGCGGGGCAGCGCTGGGGCTGCTGCTCATCGCCCCGGCAACCCCGCAAACACAACATTGCCCAACCCTGCGGCTATAATTAACTCGTGCATGCCGGCCCCGCCGGCTCCTGCGGGATCCTGTGCCCCGTGTGCCACGGTGCCAGGCGGGGTAATGTCCCCCAGGCAGGAGCAGGAACGCTCCCTGCACCCCGGGAAGTGCCGAGCAGTGTGAGCAGGGCCTCTCTGAGCTCTGTTCACTCGGTGCCAAACAAACGCCGGGCTCTGGGGAAGCTCCCAGAGCATTCAGGAGAGTCTGGGGCTGCCGGAGAGGGGAGCAGAGCTCCTCCCCTGCTCCCTGCAGGGCTGCTCGCATTCGTGTCAAAGCAGCGCTGGGAGATCCTGTTCTGATGCCTGCTGGAGGCACCAGATCACGCCTCAATCCAAGCCAAGAATAGATCCCAGAATTCTTCATCATCCCCGGGCTATTTCTGGGTCTGCAGCCTCCCACCCAGCGTGTGCCTGATCCCGCTCCCGCTGGGAATCCTGCAGGGTTCATCGCCTGCTCCCTGAGCTGGGAGCTCCAGCTCTGCAGCCCCAAAGAGAACCAGGGAATCCTGCCATGGACTGCATTGAAGAGATCCCTAATGCCCACCCAGTGCCACCCTGCTGTGGGCAGGGACACCTTCCGTGATTGCAGGCTGCTGCCAGCCCCTGCCAGCCTGGCCCTTCCTGGCTCAGCTCCTGTGTGTTGGTGCTGACCAGATCCCAGTGGATGCTCCCAGTGGGACAAAGCTGCCCTGTGCCACAACCAGGGCTCAGAACCATGGGCTGGAATGTCTGTCCCTGTCCCTGTCCCTGTTTCCCGTCCCTGATCCCTATCCCTGCTCCCATCCCCATCCCTGCCACAATCTGTCTTTCTTGCTGGTCCCAACTCATCCTCATCCCCATCCCAATCCCATTCCCTGTCCCTTCCTCTGTCCCATCCTGTCCCTATCCTGTCCCTTACCATCCCTGTCCCTGTCCCATCTCTGTCCCTACCCCTGTCCCATCCCTGTCCCTATCCCTGTCCCTATCCCATCCCTGTCCCTGTCCCATCCCTGTCCCTGTCCCATCCCTGTCCCTATCCTGTCCCTATCCCTATCCCTGTCCCTGTCCCTATCCCTGTACCCTGTCCTTCCTATCCCTTATCCCCCTATTCTCCTATCCTCACCCTTACCTATCCTGTCCCTTTCGCCTGTCTCAGTATCCCAATCCCGTCCCTAATATCTCCATCCTGTCCCTTCGCTTGCTCTCCTTCCCTATCCCTTCTGTACCCTGTCCTGTCCCTCTGCCACCTCCTGGCCCCGATTGGCAAGAGTTCACCGCCCAAGTTCAGACTGTATTTTATTGTGTTCCAGAGGGCTGGAGCAGAAAAGGAAGCTGTTCCAAGGCTGGAACTCTAGAAATCAGCTGGAGGAGTCAAACTGTACAACCCTGGCCCTTCTGGGGATGGGAATAGGCTCTGGGAGCAGCTGGAAGATTTGGGAATTTGCTGGCATGGTGTCATCCTGTCCCCAGAAGCCACAATAAGCCACAAAATATGCTCTAGAAGCCCATTTCCCTCCAACACATGAAACAGGGAAGTGAAACTCCTGAGGCTGTGCTCTTCCTTCCCTCATTAATGGCCACCAGATGCTAATTACCACCTTAGGTGCCGTATAAATTCTCAGAGTCCTTTCCTTCCAGCCTTCACACTGAAAAAACTGCCATAAATGAGGAATTTTATCCACTTAGTCATGGGGGACACTTTTAGTGGCATTTCTGTGGCAATCCCCCCATGGCCAAACCCCGGCCTGTGGCAGGGGGGTGACACGGGATGAGCCTGAATCTCCCTTCCAGCCCATGATCCCAGGATTCTGTGCCCCTGGATTCAGAAATGCCCATCTTTTCCCATGGCAAAGGCCACGTTTTCCCTGTAAACTTTAACCACGTGCAGGAATATTTGCAGGGTCAAGGCCTCGGCGAGAGAGCAGCGCAGCACAGCTTAGTGGTAAATCTCATGGCAGGAATTCACTTTGGAATGAAGGATTGGATCGCTTCCTGCTGGGTTCCTGGAGGATGCTGGCGCTTGGAAAGCAGTTTATCCACGAGACAAAGACAAATCTGGGCACGGAGACAGCAGATCCAGGAGCCCAGGCTGCCAGCATGACTCAGAGATCCCGGCTCCCTTCTCCCTCTTTCTCCTCTTTCTCTCCTCCCGTCTCCATGCTCATCCTGGACACAGAGGACCCTGTTCTCCTGACAGGGCCCATCTCTGGGGTGTCCTCTTGCAGTGACACTAGGGCCACCTGAAAGCAGTGGCCACAGAAAGCTCCTGCTGTCCCCGTGTCCCCCCAGCCCCAGGTGCTGTCCCTGTCCTTCTCCTGTTCTTCCCGAGGCCATGACCACCCCAGAATCCCAAGGGCTGTCACTGTCCCCTCATTCCCAGCTCTGTCTCCGGGGCTACGGCCACCCTGCCTTTCCCCTGTCCCCACCCTCGCCCCACCATTCCTGACCCTCTGTCACCGTGTCCCCATCACCCTGTCCCCATTGCCATCCCAATGTCCCCTGTCTCTATTCTCATCACATCCCCATCCCACCATCTCCCTGTCCCCAGTCCCTGCCCCAGTGTCTCTGTCCCCCTCTGTCCCATCTCCATTCCTGTCTCCCATACCCATTTCTGTCCCCGCATCCCATCCCCGCCCCACCATCCCTTCCCATCCCCGTTCCCTCGTCTCCATCCATTCGTTCCCATCTTATGTCACGTCCCCTGTACCACCATCCTCATCCCCGTCCACCGTCCCCATCCCCATGCCTATCCCCATGCCCCTCCCCTGTGTCCCCTGTCCCCACCCCCGGCCCCATCCCCACGTCCCCTATCCCTGTACTCCTATCCCCATGTCCCCATGTCCATCCCCATGTCCCCTCCCATCCGTCCTTGTCCATCCCCATGTCCATCCCCATGTCCCCTGTCCCATGTCTCCATGTGTCCCGTCCTCCCCTTCCCATGTCCCATTCCCCATCCCCATCCCCATCCATCCCCATGTCCCATGTCCCCGTGTCCCTCATGTGTCCCGCTGTCCCCTGTCCCCATGTCCATCCCCATTGTCCCCTGTCCCATGTCATCCCCATGTCCCCATGTCCATGTCCTCCCAGTCCCATCCCATCCATCCCATGCCCCTACCCCTGTGTCCCCATGTCCATCCCCGTGCCCCCATCCCACGTCCCTATCCCTGTACTCCTACCCCATGTCCCATGTCCCATTCCAATCCCATGTCCCTGTCCCATGTCCCCATGTCCATCCCCATGTCCCCGTGTCCCCATGTCCATCCCACTGTCCCCATGTCCATTCCATCCCCATGTCTCCATCCCCATGCCCCTATCCCCATGCCCTACCCCGTGTCCCCATGTCCGTCCCCGTCCCCATCCCATGTCCCTATCCCTGTACTCCTATCCCCATGTCCCCATGTCCATCCCATTGTCCCCATGTCCCTGTCCCCATCCCAGTCCCCGCGGATCTTCCCCCGCCCTAAACCCGCCCACCCGCATAACCCGCCCACCCGCGACCCCGCCCACATCAGGCCCCGCCCCCTCCGTTCGGCCCCGCCCTCTCCCCCGCCCTGAGGGAGCCGCGGCGCCGCCGCATTTTGGAGCCCGCCGCGCGCCGCTCCGCCGCGCTGCCCGCGCACCCCGGCCGGCCCACCCCGGCCCGGCCCGCAGCCCGGCCCGGCAGGGCCGGGAGCCCCGCACCGCATGAGACCCGGCTGTCACGTCGGCCTCGCGGGCCGGGGTCGGGCTGGGCCGGCGCCGCGGGCTGGGCCCCCGCCCCCCGGCTCCGCTCCGACCCCGCGGACGCCGCCCCCGCGCTCCGGGGGTTCGGCACCGTTTGGGGGGTTAGAAACCACCTCCTCCGAGCCGCTGTCCGAGGCCGGGCCGTGGCCCCGCCGCCTCGTTCCGTGCGGATCTGGGTTAAATCCGACTGCTCTGCGCGTGACAGTTTCCTTTTGCCGTGTTTTGGTGCGTGCGGGGCGGGCTGGCGGGGCTGGGGGATGGGGCTGCGGCCTCCAGGTGGTCCTGGATCGCACCTGAACGGCCGGGGTGGCCGGAGCTGTCGGGACTGGTGCCGGTGGCAAGGTCAGGGGTCAGGTCACCCTTCCTGGGGCTCAGCTCCCCCTCTCAGGGCTCAGAGCGCACTCGCGAGGGTCTGGTCACCTGTCGGGGGTCCCCTGCTCGGGGGTCACATCACCCCCTCGGGGGTCTGGTCCGCTTTCCGAGAGTCATGTCCCTCTCTCCAGGTGCTTGTCCCCCCTCTTGGTGATCAGGCCGGTCCCGGAGGTCAGGTCCGTTCTGGGGGTCAGGTGCTCCTTCCGGGGGTCAGATCACCCTTCTGAGGGTCCCCCTTCCTGGGGGTTTGCTTCCCCTCCTGTGGGTCAAGTCCCACTCGGCTGTCTGGTCCCCTTCCCAAGGGTCAGACTCCTTTCCCAGGGGTCTGGTCCCCTTCCCAAGAGTCAGACTCCTTTCCCGGGGGTCTGGTCCCCTTCCCAAGGGTCAGATTCCTTTCCCAGGGGTCTGGTCCCCTTTCCAAGGGTCAGATTCCTTTCCCAGGGGTCTGGTCCCCTTCCCAAGGGTCAGATCTCCTTTCCCAGGGGTCTGGTCCCCTTCCCAAGGGTCAGATTATTTTCCCGGGGGCCTGGTCCCCTTCCCAAGGGTCAGA
This sequence comes from Malurus cyaneus samueli, assembly GCA_009741485.1. Classification (NCBI taxonomy): domain Eukaryota; kingdom Metazoa; phylum Chordata; class Aves; order Passeriformes; family Maluridae; genus Malurus; species Malurus cyaneus. The sequence goes on from VKON01004083.1 coordinate 6,617, forward strand.
TTCCTTTCCCGGGGTCTGGTCCCCTTCCCAAGGGTCTGGCCCATCCTCCGGGGGTCTGGTTCCTCCCAGGGGTCAGGGGATCAGTGGTCAGGGCCCCCTCCCGAGGGTTTGGTCCCATTCCCGATGATCTGGTCCCTTCCCAGGGTCAGGTCACCTTTCCAGGGGTCAGGTCCCTCCCGAGGGTCACAGGACAGGGATCAGCCTCCTGGAGGTGTCACCCTCCCGGGGTCCTGCCAACCTCAGGGTACAGAATTTGGCTATAAATGTCACGGTGCTGGTTTTATTAATGACCAGAAAGCAGAGTGGGAGTCCAGGCTCCTGCTGGAATCACCACAAGATTGATCTGACAGGAAAACGGCTCCTGACAGGCTGGGAGGGCCCTGCTCAATTTGAGGGCCTTGTTTTGCAGCAGCTAAAAGAAAAAGCCAAACTAGGAAGTGAAAAAGAGAAACTGAGAGAACTCAAAGGGGCCTGAGAGCTTTTTCCTCGCTTGATCCCTCACTTGGAAATTCATGTTTGAAAAACTTGAAGGTTGTTTTCATAATTTATTTGGTCTCTCCGAAAGGAAAAGGTGGTGATTCCAGCGCTGCCCAGCCCCACAGGTTTGAACCAAGCTCTTGGGAGCAGATTTGGGTTATAAAGCTCTGTTTAAAGCCTGATGAGAGAAGAAACATTTATGTTTTCTCTTATTACTCTGACACTTAAAAGCGAACATGCTGCCAAAATACTTCAGTGGTAAAAAAAAACCCTGGTGGATGGTAGTATAGGGATTTCCATGGCAACCAACAGTGATCTCATGGGAAGCAAAGTTAAATTTTGGGCTGTCAGTGGGAGCACTGCCTGGGCTGGCATGGGTGACATTTGCTCGGGCGAAGGTGATGAGGGCTGGGTAGGAAAACCTGGTCTGAAACTGAGGCCTGTTCTCCATGTGTACGCAGATATTCCTGGTTGTTGTGCTTTCTTTGGATTAATGCTGGAATGCAGGGATGTGGGACAGCATCCTGGCTGGCAATGGTGACAGATTGGTGGTGCTGCAGCAGGTGCCTGTGGCACAGGTGCCACCAGAGAGGTTCCTGCTGACCCTCACACTGGGGGAAGGTTTCTTGTGGGATGCGGGAGCTGTGGAGCGTCTCCTGCTCAGCCTGGTGTTCCAGGAGCTCTGCGTGTGCTGTGGGAGGGACAGGGTGGATTTCTGACTTCACAAATTGGAAACTGTCAAAAATAATAACGAAGAGGCAGTGCTGTGTGAGAGCTGCTGCTCGGGGGTTTGTTACCAGGAGAAAAGCACTCTGTGGGCTTACAGGGTTTTTGGGAAGCTCCAGTCCGCTGTTGGCAGAGCTTCCCTGGAGAACAGGGGGGCCCGGCCGTGTTCCAGAGTGGGATCCTCCTGTCCTGATCACATTTCCTGGTTGGATTGGGAGGCAGCTGGAGGGAATCCCATCCCTGCTGTCCCCACACAGAGAAGGGGGCATTGGTTCGTTAATACTTCCTCTCCTCTTTGGTAGGGAGATAACCCAGTGTTTTCCTGTGGTGGTTTTCCATGTTCTGTGCAAGGAATGCTTCGTTCAAGGTCTCCCCTGAGTTTTGTGGTGGCAAAGGGGATCCAAAACTTTTCTTCCCTGAGCCCAGCAATGGTGCAGAGGAATTCCAGCATCACAGAACCCTGGAATCTCCTGTGTGGGAAGGGACCCACAGGGATCATCGATTCAACTCCTGGCCCTGCACAGACACCCAGCTACTCCACCTGAGAGCGCTGTCCAAATGCTCCTGGAGCTCTGGAGCTGTGCCATTTCCTGAGGATTCCCTGTTTGGTGCCCACCACCCTCTGCATGAGGAGCCTTTTCCTTATCTCCAGCCTAACTCTCCCCAGCACAGCTGGAGCACAGCTCCAGCCATTCCCTTGCTCACCCAAATTTAGGGAGAGCTTGGGGTTGGGAGCAGAGGGATGAGCTTTCCTGCTCTCCTTGCTGACACACAGGTGTGCAGGTGGAAAAGTGTGGATTCTGTGCTCGGGATCATGACTCCATGGATGTCATCCAGCAGGATGGTTTAACAGGGGCTGCAAGTCAGAGTGCCTGAAGGGCAGGAGCTGCAGCTCAGGTGTAAAAATGAGCAAACTGGAATGCCAGGAAATAGGAGAGTCTCTTGTTGGAGTAAATCTTGGTTTTGGAACAGGAGTAGAACAAGAATAACTGGGAAATTTGGGTGCAAATGGTGCAGGAAAAATGGGTGAGGTCGGTGAGCTGAGAGCAAAGGAGGAATTGGGTGCTTCAGTCATAGGATCAAGGAATATCCCAGGTGGGAAAGGACCCACAGGGATCACTGAATCCATTTCCTGGCCCTGCCCAGGACCCCCCAAATCCCAGCCTGTGCCTGCGAGCGTTGTCCAAATGCTCCTGGAGCTCTGGCAGCCTTTGGCCCAGACCATTCCCTGGGGAGCCTGTGCCAGGTTGACAGAACTTCAGCAAACTTTACAGGGAGGAAGGTTTGTGGGAGGTCTTGTTTTGCTGGATGCAGGATTCCTGAAGAACTAATTGAGGAGTTAATAGAGTGAGTTAATGAGTGACGGCAGTGCTCGGGCCGGGCTGTCAGACATGGAGCCTCAGCCAGGAGCAGCAGTCCCTCACTCCTGGCCCTATTTATAGGGAACATAGCCCTGCTCCTAATTACATTTATGGGCTGCAGTGGTTTTACCTCCTTTTCAAGGAAAACGCACAGATGTTGGGGGTTTATGGAAGGCTCAGGGCAGGAATGTGGCCTCTGTGTGACCAGGAGTAGCAACAAAGGCTCTTAAGTGTCTCCTTTGATTCAATATTATTGGAAGCAGGAGTGTGTTGTCTTTCCTGGCCGCCGCTGTGTTTCTCTACTTGAGCTTTTCTCTTTCCCTCTCTGGTCCCTGTTCCTCCCACCATCCTCCCCTCGTTTCTGATGGACCTTCCTGCTCCTTGTTTTGATCCTCCCTGGCTGCCAGCACTGCAATAACCAATATTGACATTATTATCACCCGCCTGGGCTATTTTTACCTGCACCTTAACTCTGGTTTGGAGAAAAACTTGGGCAAATAAACATCAGTTATCTCAGGAAATGAAGCTTTTGCAGCCAAGCTTAAAAATCTCAGTCAGAAAAGGCTCAGATTTAGGTGGAATTTGAGTGCCACACGTATTGGTGTTGGATGAGGCATGGAAGTGGGAAGTTGGATGTTCCATCTTCGTGTTTGTCAGTGCCTGTTAGTCCCAGATGAAGCAGAGCCACCTCGAGCAGTGACAACAAGAAATGTCTGCAGGGCCTGAAGCCTGACCAGAATTGTCATTTCTGGCAGGGGCTCCTTTAAACCAAACCCCACGTGGCACCGGTCTGTGACTGGGGGCTGTGACCACAGCAAGGGTGAGGTGATGTCAGGAGGAAGTGCAGCTCCTCAGCCTGAGCTGGCAGCTCTGCAGCTGCTGAGCTGGGATTGCTCCTCATTGTCCCTCTCAGTTTCTCTTTCCTGTGTCCACCTGTTACCTGGGAGGCAGGAGCTCTCCGGGGGTGTCTGTCCTCAGAGCCTGTTCCTTCCCCTGGAGTCAGCCTGGGCTGCCTGAGGACACAAAGCTGACCTGTGCAGGAGGGGAAGCAGGAAGGTGTGAGAAAAAAACCTTCTGGGGAAGTGGCAAAGGGCAGAGAGTCACTGAGGGAGGCAGAGCTGGGAGCTCGTCCCTGGCTGGGGCAGTGAGAAACTTCACTGGCACAGCTTTCCACGGAATATCCTGAGCTGGAAGGACCCACAGGGATCATGGATCCAGCTCTTGGCCCTGCACAGACACCCCAACAATCCCCCCGGTGCATCCCTGGCAGCCTCGGGGCTGGGACCATTCCCTGGGGAGCCTGGGCAGTGCCAGCACCCTCTGGGGACAGAAGAACCTTTCCCTGACACCCAGCCTAGCCCTCCCTGGCACAGCTCCCTCAGGAGCAGAATTTGGAGCTGCCCCTTGGGATGAAGCTGCAGCCCCTGGGGAGGTCTGAGCTCAGTCTCCCATTCTCCAGTTGAACATTCCAAGTGCGCTCAGCTGCTGCTCATGTGGCCCCTCCAGACCCTTCCCCATCCCCATGTCCCTCCTTTGGATGTTCTCAGACAGCTTTAGGTTTTTTTTTATTTTGAGGTGCCCAATCTGAGGACTGGAGGTGAGGCCTGCACAGTGCAGAGAGGACAATCCCCTCCAAGCTATCCCTAGATAGGACAGGGATGTTCCTCCTGGCACCAGGGCACAGCTGCCTCAGCTCCACCTTGCCAGGTCCCTTCCCAGAGCTGCTCTCCATCCCAGCCTGCCTGTGCATCCAGGGCTGCCCCATCCCGGGAGCAGAATCCAGCACCTCCCTGCTGTTAAACTCACACAGTTGGTGATTCCCAGCCCTCAGAATTGTCCAGGTATCTGCAGGGCCTCTCTGCCTTTGGGGAGTCGGCAGTTCCTCCTAGTTTTGTACATCTGTAGATGTCCCTGGTGTCCTTTCGAGCTGCATCCAGGTCACCTGTGAGGGTTCTGGACTGAGCTGGGCCTGAGCTGGGGCCCTGTGGAACTTTGGCTTTGGTATCTTTGCAGGGAAAACTTTCCAAATATCTCGATTGCTTAGTCCAGGGTTTGTGAGGGGCTGGCAGTGCCCCTGCTGCACTTCCAGTGTGCCTGTGCTGGGAAGCTGGGGTTTAAATGGAAGTTCATCCTGCAGTTTGCTGCTGCTCAAAACTCTGTGGCCTGGAATGACACTGATGGCTCTGGAGTCACTTTGATTCTGATTTCCCTGGGCAGCTTTTGGAGCAATGGCAGCAGAGCAGAGCCTGGCACTGGGAGAGACACAAAGCTGCAGGAGTGGGGATGGTCTGGCTGCTGCAGCCACAGGAAGGAAGAAGGAAATAGAACACAAGAAGCGACTTCAGTTTCAGTTTTGCCTTTGATTCTGTGCAGGGACTGAATTCTGTCACACCTCAGAGAAGGCACTGATGACTCTGCTGTGACATTTTGGGTTCTGTTCCATGTGGCAGTTTCTTCCTTCCATTCTTCATAGCCTTGCACGGCCTGTAGCCCGTTCCAGCTCCTTGCTTGGCTGTGCAGCGGGGTGGGATGAGAAGGTTGTGTTTCCTTCACTGTTTATTTGGGTTTTCTTCCCTCGGCAGATCCCCCGGGACGCCGTTTAATTGAATTCTTTTATGTTAAGATGGATTTCTTTTCTTTGAGAAGGATAATTGAGCCTGTGAGCTCACAGGTTGCAAACTGTCCCCGTGTCCCCGAGGCAGAGGACGAAGGGCACAGTTGCACCGCGCCAGGAGTGGGCACAAGGCCAGGCTGCCCTGTGCTGGCACCGTGTCCGTGCAGGATGGCAGCGGCAGAGCCGCGGGCACGGAGCCAGTGCTGGGAACATCGCAGCTGGAACGGCTCCTTCGGTGCCCAGGGAGGGCCAGGGGATCTGGGACCCAGGGAGGAGCAGAGTGACAAGGCCAGGGCTCTCCTGGGGATTTAAGCAGGGCGTGGTTGGATGGCACTGGCAGCGTTGTGGTGCAATGTTGTGTGTTCCTGGTGTGGCTGTGCTGGGCTCACTGGGAACAGGGGTGGCACAGGCACCTCCCCTTCCTGGGAACTTCTGCTGCTTCATCTGAGAGTCTGCAGCTCCCGACAGCAGAGAGATGTGGAGCTGCTGGAGTGAATTCAGAGAGGCCACGGAGGTACTGGAGCCTCTCTGCTCTGGAGCCGGGCTGGGAGAGCTGGGGGGGCTCACCTGGAGAAGGGAAGGATCCAGGGAGAGCTCAGAGCCCCTTTTGGGGCCTGAAGGGGCTCCAGGAGAGCTGGAGAGGGACTGGGGCCAAGGGCTGCAGGGACAGGACACAGGGAATGGCTTCCCAGTGCCAGAGGGCAGCCATGGATGGGATCTGGGCAAGGAATTTGCTGCTGGGAGGTGGGGAGGGCTGGGATGGAATTGCCAGAGAATTCCTGGATCCCTTTGAGTGCCCAAGGAAGGCCAGGCTGGACATTGGGGCTGGGAGCAGCCTGGGACAGTGGGAGCTGTCCCTGCCATGGCACGGGTGGCACTGGGTGGCTTTGAGGTCCCTTCCCACCCATCCATTCCATGACTCTGCATTTCTGTTTCACTGGACATGAGTCCCACTGCTGGAGGTTTTGCTGGGCAGTTGGAATGTGGCGGGATTGCAGCAGTGGGGCTGCAGGGGTGCTGACAGCAATCATGATTCCAGGTTATGTCAAATCAAACTGAACCCAGGGAATGGAATAGCCAGGTCATCCTGGGAGCCCTCAGCCCCTGAGCGAGGACACCCCATTCCTGCTGAGCAGGTGCTCACTCTGCACCATTTGGCAAATTAAAAACCACTAAAGGGTGTTTCTTCTTCTTAGCGCTGTGGCTTGTTTCCTTTTTACATTTCATAGAAGATTTCTTTTTCTTTGTGCTCTGTTGTTATTTACCACTTCTGCATTCTCCTAGTACTTGTTCCCTGCCATGGTTGGAATGAGATGGTTTTTAAAGTTCCTCCCACCCAAACCATTCCATGATTCCCTGATTTACTATATCACTCTTTAACCTTGCATTATCCATGATATATCCTAAATTTTCTGCCATGACTTTCTAAGTATTTCCCTCCCCACAACATTGTGTTTCATGCTCTGCCTTGGCTTTCCAGGGGCTGGAACCTCACCCAGAGTTCACACCTGTATGATGTAAATGGCTCTTTCTGAGGTAACCATTCAGGGCTCCTGTTTTAGTCACTGGAGGAGCCAGGTGCTCATTCCCCATCTGTGCAGGAGTCTGAAATCAAGCTGAGTTGTGCTGAGAAGTGCTCACTTCTCTCCTGCTGCTCAGGGAATCTGGCTGACTAATTGAGATTAGTCATCCTCAGGATAAATATCTGCACCCTGGGTGAGACCCAGCCTGGGGCAGGGGACACCCTCAGGGCAGGGCTGGGACAGGACCTCTTCACCTGGGTTAGGTGGCCTGGGAGCTGCTGACACACGAGATTGAACTGGGTGCTCTCAGAGGGCTTTTCCAGCTTCAAGGATTGCGTGATTGTGACACATGGGATGTTTTGCTGTGTTCAAACCCTGAGCTGTGCTTGGGGAACCTGCTCCCTTTTCCATAATGGATGGATGAGTTTGATGGAAAGGGTTCAGAGCCGTGGGGATCGAGTGCCAGGACACAGGGAATGCCTTCCTAATGCCAGAGGACAGGGTTAGATGGGATATTGGGAAAAAAATTCCTCCCCGTGAGGATGGGAGGCCCTGGCACAGGGTGCTGGACAGGGCTGGGAGCAGCCTGGGACAGTGGGAGGTGTCCCTCCCATGGCACTGGTGGCACTGGAGGGGCTCTGAGGTCCTTAAGGCACAAGACAGTGTTTCTCTACCTTCTTCAGTGCTTGGCATTGGGAGGACCCGAAGCTCAGAAGTTTATCAATATTTTACTGAGTTTTTTCCTTCTGCTTTAGAGAAGAACCATTTAATCATGGCTGGTCCTAGACTGCTGCATGTCACTGAGGGTTCTGAAGACTCAAGGATGAAGCAGCAGAGGAGTTCCCAAAGATGGGAAGGGGCTTGAGGATGCCAGATGTTGACGTGGGGTTTTGGGATGTGGTGCCAGCAGTAACTGCACACCCGATTTCATGGCTGTTACACCGTCACTTCCTCTTGCAAAACAGGCAATTTCAGGCCTGGTTTTCCTTCCCTTCTCTCACCTTTGTTCTGACACACAAAATAACTGGTACAGGGCATTGGTGTTAATTTGGGGAGTGCTTCCAGTGTGTCCATGGCCTTCCTGCTTTTCCCTCCATTTCCAACAGCAGCTCTGCTGAGGAATGTTGTGTCATGCAGGAAAAAAATGGCCACTTCAGTATCATTTTTCACAGGTGAATTTTTGGGCATCAGGAGGAATTTCTGCATGGAAAGGGTGATCAGGCCTTGGCAGGGGCTGCCCAGGGATGTTTGGAGTTGCCATCCCTGGAGGTGTCCAAGGAATTCCTGGAGGTGGTACTGTGCTCCATAGGCTGGGAGGGCTTTTCCAGCCTCAGAGATCCCAGGATTCTTTGAGCTTGTCTGTGCTGTTTTCTCAAATACCTAGAAGCAAATGCTGGAATGAAGCGGTGCAGTTCCTGAAAACAAAACTTTGGAGTTATTTTTAGTTTTAGAAGAGAACAGCAAGGAACAGGATTGAGTGTATCCTTGGGGTTTGGATCTGAGCTGGGGTTTTCCAAGGAGCAGTGAAGTGAGACGGGATCACCGGGTGGGCACAGGAGACTTTGGCCGTGTGGGGAAGATCCTGTTGTGTAATCCTGGTTTGTTTAGAGCTGTGGACTGTGCCCTGGTCAGGAATGTGTTATTTTGGGAAAAACAGGTGGGATCACCAGCAGCCAACCAGCAGAGCCAGTGCTGGGAGAACCAGGAGGATCTCAAGGGTCCTGGATGAAAGGAGCAGTGGCCTGCTGGGTTTAGTTTTTAATGCTTGAAAGGCAATTCCTGCTGGTGGAATCACTGCAGTTTCTGTGGATTGGCCCATTCAAACTCCTGAGTGCAATCATGGAATTCTGGGATGGTTTGGATGGGATGTGACCTTAAAGCCCATCTCATTCCAACCCCTGCCAAGGGCAGGGTCACCTTCACTGGAGCACCCAAACCATTCCATGCTTCCATGATCAAGAGAACTATTGATGATCCTTTGTCCAAGGTGGATGTTGAGTTCTTTTCCCACTGTTGATACAATCCCTAGGATTCTTTATTAAGCTTGGAAAAAGAAATACCATCCTTTTCAGTCACTTGAAATGTTCACCTTCCAGATTCCATGGGTTTTATGAGTGGTTTTGGTTATGATTAAGGGAATTCAGTCACAGTGTGAGTGAGTGCTTGGAATCAGTGCTCCAAGCTGGAGCTGCATAGGCATTTCAGCCAGGACACTGTCCCCTTCCTGCTGCTCCATCCTTCACTTCCCTGCCCTCCCTCCTGCTCAGACATTCCTGCAGCAATGTTGGAAGCCAGTTTGGGGGAATGATCCAGCTGGTTATTCTTTTTCCTGCTAATACCACATAGAAAAGGAAAAGCATTTTTCCCAGCAGACTCTGGCCTTAGGTCAGCAGCGTGTCCTGCTGGTTTAGGATTCTCAGTGCAGGCTGAGCTTTGATGTTTCTTTGTCCAGGTAAAACCCATGGAATTCCTAAGGGTGGGTCTGAGAGTTCCCAGGGATTGTTTCCTTTTCAGGATGTTTTATGATGGTTGAAGCCTGGCCCATAGATGGAGTTTAAGTGGTGCCACACAGGGAAAAACAGCCTGGTGGTGCCTCATCCTGGAGAAAATGTTTTACCCAAATTCGAGGAATTGAGTAAAGAAGGAGGAAATGGTGATCGGGCCTTGGCAGGGGCTGCCCAGGGAGGTCTGGAGTGCCCATCCCTGGAGGTGCCCAAGGAATTCCTGGTGGTGGCACTGAGTGCTCTGGGCTGGGGACAATGTGGGCATTGGGCACAGCCTGGGCTCCATAGGCTGGGAGGGCTTTTCCATTCTGTGCTGCTTGTCAAGTATCTTTATTTCTTTCAACTGCAAAACCACTTAAACTTTGTATGGACTGTGTCTATAATGCTCTGAAAGCTTGAAGAAATGAAAATGCATTTATTTAATGCCCTGTTGGAGGGCTCTGCTTTGTTGGGGCCTAGGTTCTGTGTCTGTTGGATGGAGGAATGTTGGAATATTCTGGTAAAAGCTGCAGCGTGTGGCAGGCTGGGCTGTTGTAATGCAGGTACAGACACAGCCTCACCTTGGAGGCTCTGAACTGGGATGAAGGAGCAGGAAAGGAGAACTGCAGTTGTTTTTCTGGCTCACTTGAAGCCATGTGCTGATCAAATAGGTGTCTGTGGGATGGGCAGCTCTTGATCTCCCCGTGGGGTGCAGCAGGAAGTCTCAGTTTGCAAATGCTGGTGCTCAGTCTGAGCACACAGAGGTGTCTTTTGGGCAGCAAAGATGGAAATATCCAAGGTCCATGGAAGGACTCGGAGAAAGTGGGATTTCTGTGAGACACTGCTTGTGCACCCCAGTAATCCCAGCCCCTGGTTGGGTATTAACAATGATTTCCAAGGGGTTCAGCTGTGGTGACCCAGGAAAAAATGTCACTTGTTGCTCAAAGCAACAGCCCTGAGTGGCGTCAAAGTGATCCAGGCAGGCAGGAGAGGGAGGAGCCTGCAGTCCTGCCAGGGATGGAAATCAGCACTTCAAGCACCCCAGGACTTTGTTTTGCTGGTTTAATATTCAAATGCAGTTGCAAATCTCACACTCAAAGGTTAATGTTTAATGGGAAGCCCAGAATCCCCCCAGGGTTCCTGCTGCTGGTGTTGCTTCCGTGGGGCCGTCAGCACAGAGGAGTTGCAGGAAACACCAATCCTGCTGAATTATTGCTGAAATACAGGTCAAAAATTGGGAGATTCCTCTGCCCTCGGAGCTGACTTGAGCCCAGCAGCCCTTGGAGGTGAATTTTAGGGATGTGTTGAGCTCCATGTGCGCTGACTGAGCTGTTAAGAAAGGCCTTTTTTGTGCTGCTCTGTTCCCAGGGCGTTTGGGATCCTTTTTTGCAGCTTTTTCCTGCAGCTTTTGAAGCGCTGCGGTTTCTTGGGTGTCTGGGTGTGGAGCGGTTAATTAAAAAAGTAACATTTAAATCGAGAAGCTGTGCAAATTCTGTCCTTAGCATGGGGTAGGGCAGCAATTAGGAGGCTGCTTAACGAGATACTGGGTGAGGATAAGGTTGATGATCAAAACAAAGTACTCCTGATATCATCTCTTTCTTTGGGAGCTTCAGAGGCAGGGAAGGATAAGAAGGAGCTCTTCATTCCGGCTGCGCATTTGTCCAACACAGAGCCCTTCAAGGATTTATTGCCAGGGGCAGTTTTTTTATTAAAGAAAAAACCCAACAGAGCCCCTTTCTGTGCAGAGCAGCATCGCACAGTGCCTGGGACTTAGGGCTGGTGGCCAGGGACTGTCGGCTGGCACTGAGTTGGGTGAGATGTGGGAGCCCTGCAGAGGGATGGGGATGGGTTGGGTCCATGGGGTGGGGCCATGGGGTGAGGGTCAGCCAGGCCAAGTGCCACGTGCTGCCCTCGGGTCACCCCAAAGCTCTGGAGTACCCCAGGCTGGGGCAGAGGGGCTGAAAGCTGGGAAAGGGCCTGGGGGTGCTGTGGCAGGGGCTGGACACGAGCCCAGGGGTGCCCAGGGGTGCCCAGGGGGGCAGGAGGGCGATGGCCCCTGGGCTGTGCCAACCCCAGGGTGGGCACACCCTCAGGGCAGGGACTGTGCTGGCCCTGCTGAGGGACCCCCTGCAATCCTGGGGCAGCTCTGGGAGGAATTTCCTCCTGGAAAGGGAGGTCAGGCTTGGCAGGGCTGCCCAGGGAGCTCTGAGTGCCCATCCCTGCAGGTGCCCAAGGAATTCCTGGAGGTGGCACTCAGAGCTCTGGGCTGGGGACAAGGTGGGGATTGGGCACAGCTTGGACTCGGTGATCCAGGAGGGCTTTTCCACCCTCAGGAATTTTGGGATTCAGTCTGTCAGGGGAAGTGAATCATGAGCTACTCACTTATTTCAGAGCTCTCTCGACCTCCTTAGGCTCCCACCTCAGACTCCTGTGGAACACTCTGCTTCCAAGACGGAATAATTCCCATATTCATCTTCCACACAGCGAAGATTGAATCCAAGATCGTTGTGGATTCCTCTTTAGAGGAATGGTGGAGGCACAAAGGATGGTGGGAAACCCCAGTGGAGGAAAGGAAATGCTTCCTGCTTAAATCCTGGAGCTCAAGGCCAGGCTGGATGGGGCTTGGAACAACCTGGGACTGTGGAAGATGTCCCTGCCGTGGCAGGGGTGCCACTGAAGGGGCTTTGAGCTCCCTTCCCACTCAAAGCAGTCTGGGATTCCATGATCCTATGAACCCAGCCCCTCAGTTCCCAAAACACCCATCCCATGCCAGCCATGAGGAACAGCCAAGGGACAGGAGCTGTGGAAGGTTCTCCACCAAGGGACAGCTCTGCAGCTCCAGGACACCCTCCCAGGTGGCAGCACATGAATTAAAAGAGCTCCTCCATTCTCATTCATCACCATTCCCTTTGATCCCTCCCCCTCTCATTTGTTCAGTGCATTTTGGAATCTCTGACTAAAGGCAAAGCAGGACACACGGAGGCCTCGGAGGCCGTGATCCCACCTCAGTTGGATTCATTGTTGTCACAAACACCCAAAGAGGTGTTTCAGCTTCCTGAGATGTCCCCTGGCCCAGGCTGCTGATTGAAAAACACTTGGATACACTTAAAATTCACAGATAAAATTTATTCTCAAGCAAAATATTTCACCAGTTTGCCGGGAATCTCCTTTTGTTTTCCCTGTCTGAGCTACAAAGATTAATTTCTCTGTTATTCCTTAACATCTGACAAATTAAAGAGATCTCTGTATTTGCATTACAAAATCCTGGCAAAATTTAGGTTGGAAAAGCCCTCCAAAGCCATCCAGTGCCAGCTCGATGCCCACCTTGTCCCCAGCCCAGAGCACTCAGTGCCACCTCCAGGAATTCCCTGGGCACCTCCAGGGATGGGCACTCCAGAGCTCCCTGGGCAGCCCTGCCAAGGCCTGAGCACCCTTTCCATGAGGAAATTCCTCCTGAATTCCTTCAGGATGGTGATTTTCTGTCTCCCTTCTCCAGCAGTCACAGCAGGAGGACTCCAGGATGCACCTGCAGGGCTGACCTGAGACATTTACAGGGTGCTCTGAATTCTGCAGGGTGTTTGCTTCTCTCTCAAGGAAAGTTGGGCCCTTTTTAGGGAAGTGAAATTGTGCAGTCAAAAAACGTTGATAACCCAAATGATCCCATTTCTTGGGAAGCGCTTGGAATAAAAATACTGGCAGTGGAAGTTGTTGTGAGGTTGCAGTGGGGTGTTATGTATGAGCCTGGCACCGCTCCTCTCCTCGTTTCGCTGGAGTGGTTGACAGGTCTGGGAATGGATCAGGGCTGAATTCCAGCTGGGCAGGGAGGGAGAGCACTTGGCTGTGTGGGCAGGAATGGGGAAAGGGCTTGGAGTGACCCTGTCCCTGCCCTGGGAGTCACCAGGATGACACCTGGGGACCCTCCATCCCCTGTGAGGGATGCACTGCAGGCTCCAGCTTCTTCCCAGGCAGCGTTTGGCTGGGATAACCATAATAATGATATTACAATAATAATAACTACAACAGCAATAATACCCCCTATGTTTGCAGTTCATCGCTGGCAATAACTGCCCTGGGGAGTCCTGGGCTGTGTTTCCTCATCCAGGCTGCCTGACCATGGGGAAGGACCCGCTGTGGTTTGAGTGTCTGACTCCAAAACCACAGCAGCCTCACATCCATCCCTGTGCTGTACCTGGAATCACAGAGTGACAGAATCTCCTGAGCAAGAGGGGTTCCACAGGATCATCCAGTGCAGCTCCTGGCCCTGCCCAGACACCCCAACAGTCCCCCCTGTGCATCCCTGACAGCGCTGTCCAAACACCCCCAGAGCTCTGGAGCCCTGCCCATTCCCTGGGCAGTGCCTGACACCTCTGAGGAAAGAACCTTTTCCTGATCTCCAGCTTCACCCTCCCCTGGCACAGCTCCATGCACTTTTGAAGAGATTTGGAGTGGGCTCTGGCACCACGAGGTGCTGGTTCTGTGCTGGGTCAGCTCCTGTGGAAGATGCCCAGAGCTTGGCCAAGAGTTTAAAATAGTAACTGGTCTTGGTGGCTTCTCCAGTTACCAGGATCGTTCCAGGGATCTCATGATTTGCATATCATTTTCCAAATGTCCACGTGTAGAGGAAAAGAAATTTGCTGCTACTTTGAAGCTGAGGTGATACAGGAGGTGTTGAAATGATGTTTGCCATGAGGATTCTGTGGATTTGGGGTGAGCTGGGCCAAAACAGCCAGCGGTGTTGGGCAGAGAGGGCTGGGCTGGCTGCTCCTCCACTGTGAAACAGGAGTTCCAAAAACTGCCAGAGGGTAGGGATGATGGGATATGAATGGATGGAACAATTCCTGGATCCCTTTGAGTGCCCAGGAAGGCCAGGCTGGACATTGGGCTGGGAGCAGCCTGGGACAGTGGGAGCTGTCCCTGCCATGGGCACCCTCTTGTCCTGTCCCTGCAGCCCTTGGGCCCAGTCCCTCTCCAGCTCTCCTGGAGCCCCTTCAGGCCCCAAAAGGGGCTCTGAGCTCTCCCTGGATCCTTCCCTTCTCCAGGTGACCCCCCAGTCTCCCAGCCCGGCTCCAGAGGGGCTCCAGCCCTTCAGCAGCCCCAGGGCCTCTCTGGGCTCTCTGCAGCAATTTATCTCAGATGTTGTTTATTTACTGTTAGATCCAGTGACTCTGGGAATATTTCAATTCCCATATTATGGTTGAGCTTCAGAAGAGTTGGTGGAAGGATCTTTATGTGTGTATTTATATATTTATTTACTGGAAATGAGGAAGCAGCAAAGACCAAAGCCCATCCCCGTGACCTCGGGGCTGTGTGGAGTCAGGAATGGGCTGCAGGAGTTTGTGGATTTGAATTAATCAGGACTATCTGGAGTGTCCATCTTGGTCAGTTGATGTTTGTGGTCACTTGGCTGTTCTGGCCAAGAGAGGATTGGGGCGGTGCCTGCGTGGTTTTACAGCTTTTCCACCCTTTAATCCCTGAATTCCTGGCAGAGAGAAGGAGGCTTAGGGAAGAGCTGAAGATGTCATAAAACCACAGCTTCAGAAAGTCAATGCCAGTGTTTTATGGTGTAAAACCCTCCAAAAGAGAAAACCTTGCATCAGTCCTTGCACCTCTCACTTAGACTGGAGAGAAGAAGCTGGGAAGTCCAACTGTTTTAGGCTGGGATTATTTTTTTCCTTTGACTTAGAATGTTTAGTCATGGAAGGTGCTGCCCAGGGAGGTTTGGAGTGCCCATCCCTGGAGGTGTCCAAGGAATTCGTGGAGGTGGCACTGAGTGCTCTGGGCTGGGGACAATGTGGGAATTGGGCACAGCTTGGACTCTGTGGGCTGGGAGGGCTTTTCCAAACTCAGGGATTCTGGGATTTTGTTGGGACTTCTCTTAAAGCAGGTGGGAAGAGGCTGAATGAATCCCAAAATTGATGTGAATGGAGATTTATTAGGGAATGCTTTGTGGTTGTTCTGTTTTCCTGTCAGCAGTGCAGATTCCCTGGGAAATGCTGCTTTTCCTTTATTCCAACAACTCAAACTCTATCAGTGAACTTGAGGGAAGTTCTAACTTATATAAAAGGTTGAATTTAGCTCATCTGAGTCGGTATTTCTGATCAACCATGATAAAGTAACTGAGGCAGTGGGAAGACTCTAAATTTCGTTAAAAATAGCTGGGTTTTGTAGATGCCTGTCCTTTTCCAATCGCTGCCATCCCGCTGTCTCCTGGGATGTATGGAAAAGGCAGGAGTTTTGTTCTCCACTGCAGGAGCAGGGGAACTGGGATGACTGGGAGGATCCTGGTGGTGATTCTTGGCAGGGGGTGTCAATCCCTACAGTCTTGATCCAACTTTTCTTTGGGCTGAAAGGTTCTGTGGAAGTTCATTTAGAGAAAACAGTGAAAACTTCTGGACCGCAGGTACCTTTGGTTAATGGCAACATTTGAAATCTTTTCCAGGATTGGAAGCTTGCAAAGGAATTCACACTGGATGCAAACCATTTCCTGAAGCTGGGGCTATTCCAGGAACTGTAACCCAAATGTTTCTCTGTCCGTGGAGATCTCACGTTTGAAGTAACTTCTACTGAAGGTAAAAACATCTCCCTGTGCTCTTATCTTGGAATGGTTTGGGTGGAAGGAAGGGTGTTTTGGAAAGGTTGGGAAATGCTGTGGATGTTTGGTCTGTGCCTGTGTTTGCTGAGCCTCAGTGCCACAGAAGTGACTGAGAATAACCCTGGGAGAAATCCCAGCAGTCCAGGGCTTCCCAGAGTTTTCCTTCTGTGGGATGTGCAGGGTCACCCCAGGGAACAGGAATGAGCCATTCCCTGGGGGCTGCTGGCAGCAGGGAGCTGGGAGAGCATCCCTGAAAAAGAAATAATAAAAGGACAAATTCCCCATTGGAATTCCCAGCCAGGAACTCGGTGGGCTCAGAACATTTTCCCAAAGAAAATTTATAAAGCTTGAAAAAGAAATACCATCCTTTTCAGTCACTTGAAATGTTACCTTCCAGATTCCGTGGTTTTATGAGTGGTTTTGGTTATGATTAAGGGAATTCAGTCACAGTGTGAGTGAGTGCTTGGAATCAGTGCTCCAAGCTGGAGCTGCATAGGCATTTCAGCCAGGACACTGTCCCCTTCCTGCTGCTCCATCCTTCACTTCCCTGCCCTCCCTCCTGCTCAGACATTCCTGCAGCAATGTTGGAAGCCAGTTTGGGGGAATGATCCAGCTGGTTATTCTTTTTCCTGCTAATACCACATAGAAAAGGAAAAGCATTTTTCCCAGCAGACTCTGGCCTTAGGTCAGCAGCGTGTCCTGCTGGTTTAGGATTCTCAGTGCAGGCTGAGCTTTGATGTTTCTTTGTCCAGGTAAAACCCATGGAATTCCTAAGGGTGGGTCTGAGATTCCCAGGGATTGTTTCCTTTTCAGATGTTTTATGATGGTTGAAGCCTGGCCCATAGATGGAGTTTAAGTGGTGCCACACAGGGAAAAACAGCCTGGTGGTGCCTCATCCTGGAGAAAATGTTTTACCCAAATTCGAGGAATTGAGTAAAGAAGGAGGAATTTCCTTGGAGGGAGTCAGGCCTTGGCAGGGTGCCAGGGAGGTCTGGAGTGCCCATCCCTGGAGTGTCCAAGGAATCTGGGTGGCACTGAGTGCTCTGGGCTGGGGACAATGTGGGCATGGGCACAGCCTGGCTCCATGAGGCTGGGAGGTTTTCCATTCTGTGCTGCTTGTCAAGTTCTTTATTTCTTTCAACTGCAAACACTTAAACTTTGTATGGACTGTGTCTATAATGCTCTGAAAGCTTGAAGAAATGAAAATGCTTTATTTAATGCCCTGTTGGAGGGCTCTGCTTTGTTGGGGCCTAGGTTCTGTGTCTGTTGGATGGAGGAATGTTGGAATATTCTGGTAAAAGCTGCAGCGTGTGGCAGGCTGGGCTGTTGTAATGCAGGTACAGACACAGCCTCACCTTGGAGGCTCTGAACTGGGATGAAGGAGCAGGAAAGGAGACTGCAGTTGTTTTTCTGGCTCACTTGAAGCCATGTGCTGATCAAATAGGTGTCTGTGGGATGGGCAGCTCTTGATCTCCCCGTGGGGTGCAGCAGGAAGTCTCAGTTTGCAAATGCTGGTGCTCATCTGAGCACACAGAGGTGTCTTTTGGGCAGCAAAGATGGAAATATCCAAGGTCCATGGAAGGACTCGGAGAAAGTGGGATTTCTGTGAGACACTGCTTGTGCACCCCAGTAATCCCAGCCCCTGGTTGGGTATTAACAATGATTTCCAAGGGGTTCAGCTGTGGTGACCCAGGAAAAAATGTCACTTGTTGCTCAAAGCAACAGCCCTGAGTGGCGTCAAAGTGATCCAGGCAGGCAGGAGAGGGAGGAGCCTGCAGTCCTGCCAGGGATGGAAATCAGCACTTCAAGCACCCAGGACTTTGTTTTGCTGGTTTAATATTCAAATGCAGTTGCAAATCTCACACTCAAAGGTTAATGTTTAATGGGAAGCCCAGAATCCCCCAGGGTTCCTGCTGCTGGTGTTGCTTCCGTGGGGCCGTCAGCACAGAGGAGTTGCAGGAAACACCAATCCTGCTGAATTATTGCTGAAATACAGGTCAAAAATTGGGAGATTCCTCTGCCCTCGGAGCTGACTTGAGCCCAGCAGCCCTTGGAGGTGAATTTTAGGGATGTGTTGAGCTCCATGTGCGCTGACTGAGCTGTTAAGAAAGGCCTTTTTTGTGCTGCTCTGTTCCCAGGGCGTTTGGGATCCTTTTTTGCAGCTTTTTCCTGCAGCTTTTGAAGCGCTGCGGTTTCTTGGGTGTCTGGGTGTGGAGCGGTTAATTAAAAAAGTAACATTTAAATCGAGAAGCTGTGCAAATTCTGTCCTTAGCATGGGGTAGGGCAGCAATTAGGAGGCTGCTTAACGAGATACTGGGTGAGGATAAGGTTGATGATCAAAACAAAGTACTCCTGATATCATCTCTTTCTTTGGGAGCTTCAGAGGCAGGGAAGGATAAGAAGGAGCTCTTCATTCCGGCTGCGCATTTGTCCAACACAGAGCCCTTCAAGGATTTATTGCCAGGGGCAGTTTTTTTATTAAAGAAAAAACCCAACAGAGCCCCTTTCTGTGCAGAGCAGCATCGCACAGTGCCTGGGACTTAGGGCTGGTGGCCAGGGACTGTCGGCTGGCACTGAGTTGGGTGAGATGTGGGAGCCCTGCAGAGGGATGGGGAGGGTTGGGTCCATGGGGTGGGGCCATGGGGTGAGGGTCAGCGGCCAAGTGCCAGTGTGCCCTCGGGTCACCCAAAGCTCTGGAGTACCCCAGGCTGGGGCAGAGGGGCTGAAACTGGGAAAGGGCCTGGGGGTGTGTGCAGGGGCGGACACGAGCCCAGGAGGGTGCCCAGGGGGGCAGGAGGGCGATGGCCCCTGGGCTGTGCCACCCCAGGGTGGGCACACCCTCAGGGCAGGGACTTGCTGGCCCTGCTGAGGGACCCCCTGCAATCCTGGGGCAGCTCTGGGAGGAATTTCCTCCTGGAAAGGGAGGTCAGGTCTTGGCAGGGCTGCCCAGGGAGCTCTGAGTGCCCATCCCTGCAGTGCCAAGGAATTCCTGGAGTGGCCTCAGAGCTCTGGGCTGGGGACAAGTGGGGATTGGGCACAGCTTGGACTCGGTGACCAGGAGGGCTTTTCCACCTCAGGAATTTTGGGATTCAGTCGTCAGGGGAAGGAATCTGAGCTACTCACTTATTTCAGAGCTCTCTCGACCTCCTTAGGCTCCCACCTCAGACTCCTGTGGAACACTCTGCTTCCAAGAGGAATAATTCCCATATTCATCTTCCACACAGCGAAGATTGAATCCAAGATCGTTGTGGATTCCTCTTTAGAGGAATGGTGGAGACACAAAGGATGGTGAGAAACCCCAGTGGAGGAAAGGAAATGCTTCCTGCTTAAATCCTGGAGCTCAAGGCCAGGCTGGATGGCTTGGACAACCGGAGTGGAAGTGTCCCGCTGTGTCAGGGGTGCCACTGAAGGGGCTTTGAGCTCCCTTCCCACTCAAACAGTCTGGGATTCCATGATCCTATGAACCCAGCCCCTCAGTTCCCAAAACACCCATCCCATGCCAGCCATGAGGAACAGCCAAGGGACAGGAGCTGTGGAAGTTCTCCACCAAGGGACAGCTCTGCAGCTCCAGGACACCCTCCCAGGTGGCAGCACATGAATTAAAAGAGCTCCTCCATTCTCATTCATCACCATTCCCTTTGATCCCTCCCCCTCTCATTTGTTCAGTGCATTTTGGAATCTCTGACTAAAGGCAAAGCAGGACACACGGAGGCCTCGGAGGCCGTGATCCCACCTCAGTTGGATTCATTGTTGTCACAAACACCCAAAGAGGTGTTTCAGCTTCCTGAGATGTCCCCTGGCCCAGGCTGCTGATTGAAAAACACTTGGATACACTTAAAATTCACAGATAAAATTTATTCTCAAGCAAAATATTTCACCAGTTTGCCGGGAATCTCCTTTTGTTTTCCCTGTCTGAGCTACAAAGATTAATTTCTCTGTTATTCCTTAACATCTGACAAATTAAAGAGATCTCTGTATTTGCATTACAAAATCCTGGCAAAATTTAGGTTGGAAAAGCCCTCCAAAGCCATCCAGTGCCAGCTCGATGCCCACCTTGTCCCCACCCAGAGCACTCAGTGCCACCTCCAGGAATTCCCTGGGCACCTCCAGGGATGGGCATCCAGAGCTCCCTGGGCAGCCCTGCCAAGGCCTGAGCACCCTTTCCATGAGGAAATTCCTCCTGAATTCCTTCAGGATGGTGATTTTCTGTCTCCCTTCTCCAGCAGTCACAGCAGGAGGACTCCAGGATGCACCTGCAGGGCTGACCTGAGACATTTACAGGGTGCTCTGAATTCTGCAGGGTGTTTGCTTCTCTCTCAAGGAAAGTTGGGCCCTTTTTAGGGAAGTGAAATTGTGCAGTCAAAAAACGTTGATAACCCAAATGATCCCATTTCTTGGGAAGCGCTTGGAATAAAAATACTGGCAGTGGAAGTTGTTGTGAGGTTGCAGTGGGGTGTTATGTATGAGCCTGGCACCGCTCCTCTCCTCGTTTCGCTGGAGTGGTTGACAGGTCTGGGAATGGATCAGGGCTGAATTCCAGCTGGGCAGGGAGGGAGAGCACTGGCTGGTGGGCAGGAATGGGGAAAGGGCTTGGAGTGACCCTGTCCCTGCCCTGGGAGTCACCAGGATGACACCTGGGGACCCTCCATCCCTTGAGGGATGCACTGCAGGCTCCAGCTTCTTCCCAGGCAGCGTTTGGCTGGGATAACCATAATAATGATATTAAAATAATAACTACAACAGCAATAATACCCCTATGTTTGCAGTTCATCGCTGCAATAATGCCCTGGGGAGTCCTGGGCTGTGTTTCCTCATCCAGGCTGCCTGACCATGGGGAAGGACCCGCTGTGGTTTGAGTGTCTGACTCCAAAACCACAGCAGCCTCACATCATCCCTGTGCTGTACCTGGAATCACAGATTGACAGAATCTCCTGAGCAAGAGGGGTTCCACAGGATCATCCAGTGCAGCTCCTGCCCTGCCAGACACCCCAACAGTCCCCCTGTGCATCCCTGACAGCGCTGTCCAAACACCCCCAGAGCTCTGGAGCCCTGCCCATTCCCTGGGCAGTGCCTGACACCTCTGGGAAAGAACCTTTCCCTGATCTCCACTTCACCCTCCCCTGGCACAGCTCCATGCACTTTTGAAGAGATTTGGAGTGGGCTCTGGCACCACGAGGTGCTGGTTCTGTGCTGGGTCAGCTCCTGTGGAAGATGCCCAGAGCTTGGCCAAGAGTTTAAAATAGTAACTGGTCTTGGTGGCTTCTCCAGTTACCAGGATCGTTCCAGGGATCTCATGATTTGCATATCATTTTCCAAATGTCCACGTGTAGAGGAAAAGAAATTTGCTGCTACTTTGAAGCTGAGGTGATACAGGAGGTGTTGAAATGATGTTTGCCATGAGGATTTGTGGATTTGGGGTGAGCTGGGGCCAAAACAGCCAGCGGTGTTTGGGCAGAGAGGGCTGGGCTGGCTGCTCCTCCACTGTGAAACAGAGATTCCAAAAACTGCCAGAGGGTAGGGATGGATGGGATAATGGGATGGAATTGCCAGAGAATTCCTGGATCCCTTTGAGTGCCAGGAAGGCCAGGCTGGACATTGGGACTGGGAGCACCCTGGGACATGGGAGCTGTCCTGCCATGGGCACTCTTGTCCTGTCCCTGCAGCCCTGGGCCAGTCCTCTCCAGCTCTCCTGGAGCCCCTTCAGGCCCCAAAAGGGGCTCTGAGCTCTCCCTGGATCCTTCCCTTCTCCAGGTGAGCCCCCAGCTCCCTCCAGCCGGCTCCAGAGGGCTCCAGTCCTCAGCCCGTGCCTCTCTGGGCTCTCTGCAGCAGTTTATCTCAGATGTTGTTTATTTACTGTTAGATCCAGTGACTCTGGGAATATTTCAATTCCCATATTATGGTTGAGCTTCAAAGAGTTGGTGGAAGGATCTTATGTGTGTATTTATATTTATTTACTGGAAATGAGGAAGCAGCAAAGACCAAAGCCCATCCCCGTGACCTCGGGGCTGTGTGGAGTCAGGAATGGGCTGCAGGAGTTTGTGGATTTGAATTAATCAGGACTATCTGGAGTGTCCATCTTGGTCAGTTGATGTTTGTGGTCACTTGGCTGTTCTGGCCAAGAGAGGATTGGGGCGGTGCCTGGTGGTTTTACAGCTTTTCCACCCTTTAATCCCTGAATTCCTGGCAGAGAGAAGGAGGGTTAGGAAGAGTTGAAGATGTCATAAAACCACAGCTTCAGAAAGTCAATGCCAGTGTTTTATGGTGTAAAACCCTCCAAAAGAGAAAACCTTGCATCAGTCCTTGCACTCTCACTTTGACTGGAGAGAAGAAGCTGGGAAGTCCAACTGTTTTAGGCTGGGATTATTTTTTCCCTTTGATTTAGGTTTAGTCATGAAGGTGCCCAGGAGGTTTGGAGTGCCCATCCCTGGAGGTGTCCAAGGAATGTGGAGGTGCACTGAGTGCTCTGGGCTGGGGACAATGTGGATGGGCACACTTGGACTCTGTGGCTGGGAGGGCTTTTCCAAACTCAGGGATTCTGGGATTTTGTTGGGACTTCTCTTAAAGCAGGTGGGAAGAGGCTGAATGAATCCCAAAATTGATGTGATGGAGATTTATTAGGGAATGTTTGTGTTGTTCTGTTTTCCTGTCAGCAGTGCAGATTCCCTGGGAAATGCTGCTTTTCCTTTATTCCAACAACTCAAACTCTATCAGTGAACTTGAGGGAAGTTCTAACTTATATAAAAGGTTGAATTTAGCTCATTGAGTGGTATTTCTGATCAACCATGATAAAGTAACTGAGGCAGTGGGAAGACTCTAAATTTCGTTAAAAATAGCTGGGTTTTGTAGATGCCTGTCCTTTTCCAATCGCTGCCATCCCGCTGCTCTCCTGGGATGTATGGAAAAGGCAGGAGTTTTGTTCTCCACTGCAGGAGCAGGGGAACTGGGATGACTGGGAGGATCCTGGTGGTGATTCTTGGCAGGGGGTGTCATCCCTACAGTCTTGATCCAACTTTTCTTTGGGCTGAAAGGTTCTGTGGAAGTTCATTTAGAGAAAACAGTGAAAACTTCTGGACCCAGGTACCTTTGGTTAATGGCAACTTTGAAATCTTTTCCAGGATTGGAAGCTTGCAAAGGAATTCACACTGGATGCAAACCATTTCCTGAAGCTGGGGCTATTCCAGGAACTGTAACCCAAATGTTTCTCTGTCCGTGGAGATCTCACGTTTGAAGTAACTTCTACTGAAGGTAAAAACATCTCCCTGTGCTCTTATCTTGGAATGGTTTGGGTGGAAAGAAGGGTGTTTTGGAAAGGTTGGGAAATGCTGTGGATGTTTGGTCTGTGCCTGTTTTTGCTGAGCCTCAGTGCCACAGAAGTGACTGAGAATAACCCTGGGAGAAATCCAGCATCCAGGGCTTCCAGAGTTTCCTTCTGTGGGATGTGCAGGGTCACCCCAGGGAACAGGAATGAGCCATTCCCTGGGGGCTGCTGGCAGCAGGGAGCTGGGAGAGCATCCCTGAAAAAGAAATAATAAAAGGACAAATTCCCCATTGGAATTCCCAGCCAGGAACTCGGTGGGCTCAGAACATTTTGTGTAAAAGATGGATTTGTCCTTTATGCAAAGGAGCAGCTTTGGGGCAGGTGCTATCCAGGACAGGGAGAAGGGACCCATATGGTTATAGGGGAAATGGAAAGTAAAATACAATAAAATCAAATAAAAGAATATAAAAAAATAATATAAAATAAAATAAAAAATAAAATAAATAAATAAATAAAATAAAATAAAAATAAAATAAATAAAATCTCCTAGCTACTGAACAGATGAAGAAAGAAAGAACTGAACAGAGCAGTGGTGACAAGAGGGGTCTCTCGTTTGGGGTTTTTAACAGCAAGTGCATTAATTGTTGGTACTTTTTATAAACTCAGCTGGAATTTTGTTGGCAGGGAATTGAATATTTTTTAGTCTTTTTTGGGTTTTTTAGTCTTGTAATTCCATGTTGGAGAAAATGTTCTGAGCCCACCGAGTTCCTGGCTGGGAATTCCAATGGGGAATTTGTCCTTTTATTATTTCTTTTTCAGGGATGCTCTCCCAGCTCCCTGCTGCCAGCAGCCCCCAGGGAATGGCTCATTCCTGTTCCCTGGGGTGACCCTGCACATCCCACAGAAGGAAACTCTGGGAAGCCCTGGACTGCTGGGATTTCTCCCAGGGTTATTCTCAGTCACTTCTGTGGCACTGAGGCTCAGCAAACACAGGCACAGACCAAACATCCACAGCATTTCCCAACCTTTCCAAACACCCTTCTTCTCCACCCAAACCATTCCAAGATAAGAGCACAGGGAGATGTTTTTACCTTCAGTAGAAGTTACTTCAAACGTGAGATCTCCACGGACAGAGAAACATTTGGGTTACAGTTCCTGGAATAGCCCCAGCTTCAGGAAATGGTTTGCATCCAGTGTGAATTCCTTTGCAAGCTTCCAATCCTGGAAAAGATTTCAAACGTTGCCATTAACCAAAGGTACCTGAGGTCCAGAAGTTTTCACTGTTTTCTCTAAATGAACTTCCACAGAACCTTTCAGCCCAAAGAAAAGTTGGATCAAGACTGTAGGGACTGACACCCCCTGCCAAGAATCACCACCAGGATCCTCCCAGTATCCCAGTTCCCCGCTCCTGCAGTGGAGAACAAAACTCCTGCCTTTTCCATACATCCCAGGAGACAGCGGGATGGCAGCGATTGGAAAAGGACAGGCATCTACAAAACCCAGCTATTTTTAACGAAATTTAGAGTCTTCCCACTGCCTCAGTTACTTTATCATGGTTGATCAGAAATACCAACTCAAATGAGCTAAATTCAACCTTTTATATAAGTTAGAACTTCCCTCAAGTTCACTGATAGAGTTTGAGTTGTTGGAATAAAGGAAAAGCAGCATTTCCCAGGGAATCTGCACTGCTGACAGGAAAACAGAACACCACAAAGCATTCCCTAATAAATCTCCATTCACATCAATTTTGGGATTCATTCAGCCTCTTCCCACCTGCTTTAGAGAAGTCCCAACAAAATCCCAGAATCCCTGAGTTTGGAAAAGCCCTCCCAGCCCACAGAGTCCAAGCTGTGCCCAATTCCCACATTGTCCCCAGCCCAGAGCACTCAGTGCACCTCCACGAATCCTTGGACACCTCCAGGGATGGGCACTCCAAACCTCCCTGGGCAGCACCTTCCATGACTAAACATTCTAAGTCAAAGGAAAAAAATAATCCCAGCCTAAAACAGTTGGACTTCCCAGCTTCTTCTCTCCAGTCTAAGTGAGAGGTGCAAGGACTGATGCAAGGTTTTCTCTTTTGGAGGGTTTTACAC
Organism: Malurus cyaneus samueli; assembly: GCA_009741485.1. NCBI lineage: Eukaryota > Metazoa > Chordata > Aves > Passeriformes > Maluridae > Malurus > Malurus cyaneus. The sequence continues at coordinate 31,744 of VKON01004083.1, forward strand.
CATAAAACACTGGCATTGACTTTCTGAAGCTGTGGTTTTATGACATCTTCAGCTCTTCCCTAAGCCTCCTTCTCTCTGCCAGGAATTCAGGGATTAAAGGGTGGAAGAGCTGTAAAACAACACAGGCACCGCCCCAATCCTCTCTTGGCCAGAACAGCCAAGTGACCACAAACATCAACTGACCAAGATGGACACTCCAGATAGTCCTGATTAATTCAAATCCACAAACTCCTGCAGCCCATTCCTGACTCCACACAGCCCCGAGGTCACTGGGATGGGCTTTGGTCTTTGCTGCTTCCTCATTTCCAGTAAATAAATATAAATACACACATAAAGATCCTTCCACCAACTCTTCTGAAGCTCAACCATAATAGGGAATTGAAATATTCCCAGAGTCACTGGATCTAACAGTAAATAAACAACATCTGAGATAAACTGCTGCAGAGAGCCCAGAGAGGAACACGGAGCAGCTCCAGGACTGGAACCCTCTGAGCCAGGCTGGGAGAGCTGGGGGGCTCACCTGAGAGAAGGGATCCAGGGAGAGCTCAGAGCCCTTTTGGGGCCTGAAGGGGCTCCAGGAGAGCTGAAGGACTGGGGCCAAGGGCTGCAGGGACAGGACAAGAGGGTGCCCATGGCAGGGACAGCTCCCACTGTCCCAGGCTGCTCCCAGTCCCAATGTCCACCTGGCCTTCCTGGGGCACTCAAAGGGATCCAGGAATTCTCTGGCATTCCATCCCATTACCCATCTAGCCCTACCCTCTGGCAGTTTTTGGAACTCCTGTTTCACAGTGGAGGAGCAGCCAGCCCAGCCCTCTCTGCCCAAACACTGCTGGCTGTTTTGGCCCAAGCTCAGCCCCAAATCCACACACTCCTCATGGCAAACATCATTTCAACACCTCCTGTATCACCTCAGCTTCAAAGTAGCAGCAAATTTCTTTTCCTCTACACGTGGACATTTGGAAAATGATATGCAAATCATGAGATCCCTGGAACGATCCTGGTAACTGGAGAAGCCACCAAGACCAGTTACTATTTTAAACTCTTGGCCAAGCTCTGGGCATCTTCCACAGGAGCTGACCCAGCACAGAACCAGCACCTCGTGGTGCCAGAGCCCACTCCAAATCTCTTCAAAAGTGCATGGAGCTGTGCCAGGGGAGGGTGAAGGGAGATCAGGAAAGGTTCTTTCCTAGAGGTGTCAGCACTGCCCAGGAATGGGCAGGGCTCCAGAGCTCTGGGGGTTTGGACAGCGCTGTCAGGGATGCACAGGGGGGACTGTTGGGGTGTCTGGGCAGGGCAGGAGCTGCACTGGATGATCCTGTGGAACCCCTCTTGCTCAGGAGATTCTGTCACTGTGATTCCAGGTACAGCACAGGGATGATGTGAGGCTGCTGTGGTTTTGGAGTCAGACACTCAAACCACAGCGGGTCCTTCCCCATGGTCAGGCAGCCTGGATGAGGAAACACAGCCCAGGACTCCCCAGGGCAGTTATTGCAGCGATGAACTGCAAACATAGGGGTATTATGCTGTTGTAGTTATTATTATGTAATATCATTATTATGGTTCCAGCCAAACGCTGCCTGGGAAGAACTGGAGCCTGCAGTGCATCCCTCACAGGGGATGGAGGGTCCCCAGGTGTCATCTGGTGACTCCCAGGGCAGGGACAGGGTCACTCCAAGCCCTTTCCCCATTCTGCCCACACAGCCAAGTGCTCCCCTCCCTGCCCAGCTGGAATTCAGCCCTGATCCATCCCAGACCTGTCAACCACTCCAGCGAAACGAGGAGAGGAGCGGTGCCAGGCTCATACATAACACCCCACTAACCTCACAACAACTTCCACTGCCAGTATTTTTATTCCAAGCGCTTCCCAAGAAATGGGATCATTTGGGTTATCAACGTTTTTTGACTGCACAATTTCACTTCCCTAAAAAGGGCCCAACTTTCCTTGAGAGAGAAGCAAACACCCTGCAGAATTCAGAGCACCCTGTAAATGTCTCAGGTCAGCCCTGCAGGTGCATCCTGGAGTCCTCCTGCTGTGACTGCTGGAGAAGGGAGACAGAAAATCACCATCCTGAAGGAATTCAGGAGGAATTTCCCATGGAAAGGGTGCTCAGGCTTGGCAGGCTGCCCAGGGAGCTCTGGGTGCCCATCCCTGGAGGTGCCCAGGGAATTCCTGGAGGTGGCACTGAGTGTCTGGGCTGGGACAAGGTGGGCATCGAGCTGGCACTGGATGGCTTTGGAGGGCTTTTCCAACCTAAATTTTGCCAGGATTTTGTAATGCAAATACAGAGATCTCTTTAATTTGTCAGATGTTAAGGAATAACAGAGAAATTAATCTTTGTAGCTCAGACAGGGAAAACAAAAGGAGATTCCCGGCAAACTGGTGAAATATTTTGCTTGAGAATAAATTTTATCTGTGAATTTTAAGTGTATCCAAGTGTTTTTCAATCAGCAGCCTGGGCCAGGGGACATCTCAGGAAGCTGAAACACCTCTTTGGGTGTTTGTGACAACAATGAATCCAACTGAGGTGGGATCACGGCCTCCGAGGCCTCCGTGTGTCCTGCTTTGCCTTTAGTCAGAGATTCCAAAATGCACTGAACAAATGAGAGGGGGAGGGATCAAAGGGAATGGTGATGAATGAGAATGGAGGAGCTCTTTTAATTCATGTGCTGCCACCTGGGAGGGTGTCCTGGAGCTGCAGAGCTGTCCCTTGGTGGAGAACTCCACAGCTCCTGTCCCTTGGCTGTTCCTCATGGCGCATGGAGGGTGTTTTGGGAACTGAGGGGCTGGGTTCATAGGATCATGGAATCCCAGACTGTTTGAGTGGGAAGGGACTCAAAGCCCCTTCAGTGGCACCCTGACACAGCAGGACATCTTCCACATCCAGGTTGTTCCAAGCCCCATCCAGCCTGGCCTTGAGCTCCAGGATTTAAGCAGGAAGCATTTCCTTTCCTCCACTGGGGTTTCTCACCATCCTTTGTGTCTCCACCATTCCTCTAAAGAGGAATCCACAACGATCTTGGATTCAATCTTCGCTGTGTGGAAGATGAATATGGGAATTATTCCGTCTTGGAAGCAGAGTGTTCCACAGGAGTCTGAGGTGGGAGTCTAAGGAGGTCGAGAGAGCTCTGAAATAAGTGAGTAGCTCACGATTCTCTTCCCCTGACTGACTGAATCCCAAAATTCCTGAGGTGGAAAACCCTCCGGATCACGAGTCCAAGCTGTGCCCAATCCCACCTTGTCCCCAGCCCAGAGCTCTGAGTGCCACCTCCAGGAATTCCTTGGGCACCTGCAGGGATGGGCACTGCAGAGCTCCCTGGGCAGTCCCTGCCAAGGCCTGACCTCCCTTTCCAGGAGGAAATTCCTCCCAGAGCTGCCCCAGGATTGCAGGGGGTCCCTCAGCAGGGCCAGCACAGTCCCTGCCCTGAGGGTGTGCCCACCCTGGGGCTGGCACAGCCCAGGGGCCATCGCCCTCCTGCCCCCCTGGGCACCCCTGGGCTCGTGTCCGCCCTGCCACGCACCCCCAGCCCTTTCCCAGCTTTCAGCCCTCTGCCCCAGCCTGGGGTACTCCAGAGCTTTGGGGACCCGAGCACAGTGGCACTGCCTGGCGACCCTCACCCCATGAGCCCAACCCTTCCCCATCCCTCTGCAGGGTCCCACATCTCACCCAACTCAGTGCCAGCCGACAGTCCCTGCCACCAGCCCAAGTCCAGCACTGTGCGATGCTGCTCTGCACAGAAAGGGGCTCTGTTGGTTTTTCTTTAATAAAAAAACTGCCCCTGGCAATAAATCCTTGAAGGGCTCTGTGTTGGACAAATGCGCAGCCGGAATGAAGAGCTCCTTCTTATCCTTCCCTGCCTCTGAAGCTCCCAAAGAAAGAGATGATATCAGGAGTACTTTGTTTTGATCATCAACCTTATCCTCACCCAGTATCTCGTTAAGCAGCCTCCTAATTGCTGCCCTACCCCATGCTAAGGACAGAATTTGCACAGCTTCTCGATTTAAATGTTACTTTTTTAATTAACCGCTCCACACCCAGACACCCAAGAAACCGCAGCGCTTCAAAAGCTGCAGGAAAAAGCTGCAAAAAAGGATCCCAAACGCCCTGGGAACAGAGCAGCACAAAAAAGGCCTTTCTTAACAGCTCAGTCAGCGCACATGGAGCTCAACACATCCCTAAAATTCACCTCCAAGGGCTGCTGGGCTCAAGTCAGCTCCGAGGGCAGAGGAATCTCCCAATTTTTGACCTGTATTTCAGCAATAATTCAGCAGGATTGGTGTTTCCTGCAACTCCTCTGTGCTGACGGCCCCACGGAAGCAACACCAGCAGCAGGAACCCTGGGGGATTCTGGGCTTCCCATTAAACATTAACCTTTGAGTGTGAGATTTGCAACTGCATTTGAATATTAAACCAGCAAAACAAAGTCCTGCGGTGCTTGAAGTGCTGATTTCCATCCCTGGCAGGACTGCAGGCTCCTCCCTCTCCTGCCTGCCTGGATCACTTTGACGCCACTCAGGGCTGTTGCTTTGAGCAACAAGTGACATTTTTTCCTGGGTCACCACAGCTGAACCCCTTGGAAATCATTGTTAATACCCAACCAGGGGCTGGGATTACTGGGGTGCACAAGCAGTGTCTCACAGAAATCCCACTTTCTCCGAGTCCTTCCATGGACCTTGGATATTTCCATCTTTGCTGCCCAAAAGACACCTCTGTGTGCTCAGAGTGAGCACCAGCATTTGCAAACTGAGACTTCCTGCTGCACCCCACGGGGAGATCAAGAGCTGCCCATCCCACAGACACCTATTTTGATCAGCACATGGCTTCAAGTGAGCCAGAAAAACAACTGCAGTTCTCCTTTCCTGCTCCTTCATCCCAGTTCAGAGCCTCCAAGGTGAGGCTGTGTCTGTACCTGCATTACAACAGCCCAGCCTGCCACACGCTGCAGCTTTTACCAGAATATTCCAACATTCCTCTATCCAACAGACACAGAACCTAGGCCCCAACAAAGCAGAGCCTCCAACAGGGCATTAAATAAACGCATTTTCATTTCTTCAAGCTTTCAGAGCATTATAGACACAGTCCATACAAAGTTTAAGTAGTTTTGCAGTTGAAAGAAATAAAGACACTTGACAAGCAGCACAGAATGGAAAAGCCCTCCCAGCCTATGGAGCCCAGGCTGTGCCCAATGCCCACTTGTCCCCAGCAGCACTCAGTGCCATCAGTTCTTCGCACCTCCAGATGGGCGCTCCAACCTCCCTGGCAGCCCCTGCCAAGGCCTGACCACCCTTTCCTCCTTCTTTACTCAATTCCTCGAATTTGGGTAAAACATTTTCTCCAGGATGAGGCACCACCAGGCTGTTTTTCCCTGTGTGGCACCACTTAAACTCCATCTATGGGCCAGGCTTCAACCATCATAAAACATCCTGAAAAGGAAACAATCCCTGGGAACTCTCAGACCCACCCTTAGGAATTCCATGGGTTTTACCTGGACAAAGAAACATCAAAGCTCAGCCTGCACTGAGAATCCTAAACCAGCAGGACACGCTGCTGACCTAAGGCCAGAGTCTGCTGGGAAAAATGCTTTTCCTTTTCTATGTGGTATTAGCAGGAAAAAGAATAACCAGCTGGATCATTCCCCCAAACTGGCTTCCAACATTGCTGCAGGAATGTCTGAGCAGGAGGGAGGGCAGGGAAGTGAAGGATGGAGCAGCAGGAAGGGGACAGTGTCCTGGCTGAAATGCCTATGCAGCTCCAGCTTGGAGCACTGATTCCAAGCACTCACTCACACTGTGACTGAATTCCCTTAATCATAACCAAAACCACTCATAAAACCCATGGAATCTGGAAGGTGAACATTTCAAGTGACTGAAAAGGATGGTATTTCTTTTTCCAAGCTTAATAAAGAATCCTAGGGATTGTATCAACAATGGGAAAATAACTCAACATCCACCTTGGACAAAGGATCATCAATAGTTCTCTTGATCATGGAAGCATGGAATGGTTTGGGTGCTCCAGTGAAGGTGACCCTGCCCTTGGCAGGGGTTGGATGAGATGGGCTTTAAGGTCACATCCCATCCAAACCATCCCAGAATTCCATGATTGCACTCAGGAGTTTGAATGGGCCAATCCACAGAAACTGCAGTGATTCCATCAGCAGGAATTGCCTTTCAAGCATCAAAAACTAAACCCAGCAGCAGGCCACTGCTCCTTTCATCCAGGACCCTTGAGATCCTCCTGGTTCTCCCAGCACTGGCTCTGCTGGTTGGCTGCTGGTGATCCCACCTGTTTTTCCCAAAATAACACATTCCTGACCAGGGCACAGTCCACAGCTCTAAACAAACCAGGATTACACAACAGGATCTTCCCCACACGGCCAAAGTCTCCTGTGCCCACCCGGTGATCCCGTCTCACTTCACTGCTCCTTGGAAAACCCCAGCTCAGATCCAAACCCCAAGGATACACTCAATCCTGTTCCTTGCTGTTCTCTTCTAAAACTAAAATAACTCCAAAGTTTTGTTTCAGGAACTGCACTGCTCATTCAGCATTTGCTTCTAGTATTCGAGAAAACACACAAGACAAGCTCAAAGAATCCTGGGATCTCTGAGGCTGGAAAAGCCCTCCCAGCCTATGGAGCACAGTACCACCTCCAGGAATTCCTTGGACAC
>VKON01004083.1:38432-57799 GCA_009741485.1 Malurus cyaneus samueli
CTCAGGATTCTCCAGACCCTTCCCAGAGCTCCTCAGGATTCTCCAGACCCTTCCCAGAGCTCCTCAGGATTCTCCAGACCCTTCCCAGAGCTCCTCAGGATTCTCCAGACCCTTCCCAGAGCTCCTCAGGATTCTCCAGCCCTTCCCAGAGCTCCTCAGGATTCTCCAGACCCTTCCCAGAGCTCCTCAGGATTCTCCAGACCTTCCCACTCCTCAGGATTCCCGCCCTCCCAGCTCCTCAGGATTCTCCAGACCCTTCCCAGCTCCTCAGCTCCAGATCTCCTCAGGATTCTCCAGACCTTCCCAAGCTCCTCAGGATTCTCCAGACCCTTTCCAGCTCCTCAGGATTCTCCAGACCCTTCCCAGAGCTCCTCAGGATTCTCCAGACCCTTCCCAGCTCCCTCAGGATTCTCCAGACCTTCCAAGCTCCTCAGGATTCTCCAGACCCTTCCCAGCTCTCTCAGGATTCTCCAGACCCTTCCCAGAGCTCCTCAGGATTCTCCAGACCCTTCCCAGCTCCTCTCTCTACCCTGGACATGCTCCAGCCCCTCCGGGCTCTCCTGAGGCATCCACTCTGTATCCTCCACTTCCATCCACTCCTATCCCAACCCTTGTTTCCCCTTTTGTTATCCTGACTTTCCTCTTAGTTCTATTAAATGTCTTTTCACTTTGCTTTCCCAAAACCTGGAATTTCAGAATGGCTGAGTTGTACCAAACCAAGGCACTGCTCAGATTATCCCTAAGAGACCCCTCCTGGGGTTTTCCTCTTGCTTAACATTTTCTCTTCCAATTCTGCCCTTTACCATCTCACCTCAGGCCCTCAACAACCCTTCATAGTCCTGTTCTGGCCACAGTACCAGGTACAGAATTCATGGAATCCTGGAATGGTTTGAGTGGGAAGGGACCCCAAATCCCACCCAGTGCCACCCAGTGCCACCCGTGCCATGGGAGGGACACCTCCCTCTGTCCCAGGCTGCTCCCAGCCCCAATGTCCAGCCTGGCCTTCCTTGGGCACTCCAAGGGATCCAGGAATTCTCTGACAATTCCATCCCAGCCCCTCCCCACCTCCCCCAGGAGCAATTCCTTGCCCAGATCCCATCATCCTGCCCTTTGGCACTGGGAAGCCATTCCCTGTGTCCTGTCCCTGCAGCCCTTGGCCCCAGTCCCTCTCCAGCCATCAACACTGAAAATCCAGGCAGTGGCTGTCACTCCCCAGGACAGAGGTGCCAGCCTGGCTCCCTGGGATGCATTTGGGCAGTGCCAGGCCTGGGCTCACTCACACTCTGCACAGGGAGTCACTGGGCTGAGCACTGTCCCCGTGCCACATTCCCAGATTATCCCACAGCACCATGTGATTCCATCCCCAGGATCACAAGGCTGTTTTTAACCTAACCCACATCCCCATTTCCGCACACAGAACTCTCTCCATCCCATCCTTTGGCTTTTTCCAGCCAAATCCAAAAATGTCCCTGTGCCTGATTCTCTGCCAGTGCCACTCTGCATAACCTCAGCTACAGCATAGCCTGGACATCGTATTTTTAAAAAACATGTTCCTTTCAGGAAATGGTACTGAGGGGGTTCTGCTTTCCAGTCACCTGAACAGGGCCAGGGAAAAGGGGATATCAGGAGGAATTTCTCCATGGAAAATGGGGTCAGGCCTGGCAGGGGCTGCCCAGGGAGCTCTGGAGGTGTCCAAGGAATTCCTGGTGGTGGCACTGAGTGCTCTGGGCTGGGGACAATGTGGACATCAGGCACAGCCTGGACTCCATGGTCTTGGAGACCTTTTCCATCCTCAGGAATTCTGGGATTTCAGCACTGAATTTCGGAGTTGGGAGCAGCCATCTGAATGTTCAACCTACGTGACACTGCAGTGACAGCGCTGCTGGGCTCGGTGTGTTCCTCACAAACTGTTCTTTGGATATTTTTAACCATCTCTGCTTGGTTCTAAATTCACCGAGGGAAAATCTGGCATCAAAGGCCTCCAGTGAAGGAGGTTTGGGGGCTCAGGCAACCAAAATGCAGAAATATTCCCTCCACAGGTATGGAATCCACACGAAAATGTCACCTTTCAAACTGACACCCATTGTACACCTGGTTATTCCACCACAGCTTTCCTTAACTTTTTATACATCTCCAGGAAAAGCTGCCTGAGCTTCCCTGGGAGGGTGAGGAGGAGCTGGGATGGAATTGCCAGAGAATTCCTGGATCCCTCTGAGTGCCCAGAGGCCAGGCTGGACATCACCCTAACAGAGCAATTCCTAACCCACAAATTAATCCCTATTAATAATAAAAAGCAATGTTGGGGTGTTTAACTTGTTTGGGACCATGCAGGAAATATTTAATCTCTCTGGTGTAAAAGATGGATTTGTCCTTTATGCAAAGGAGCAGCTTTGGGGCAGGTGCTATCCAGGACAGGGAGAAGGGACCCATATGGTTATAGGGGAAATGGAAAGTAAAATACATAAAATCAAATAAAAGAATAATAAAATAAAATAAAAAATAAAATAAAATAAAAAAAATAAAATAAATAAAAATAAAATAAAATAAAATCTCCTAGCTACTGAACAGATGAAGAAAAGAAGAACTGAACAGAGCAGTGGTGACAAGAGGGGTCTCTCGTTTGGGGTTTTAACAGCAAGTGCATTAATTGTTGGTACTTTTTATAAACTCAGCTGGAATTTTGTTGGCAGGGAATTGAATATTTTTTAGTCTTTTTTGGGTTTTTTAGTCTTAATTCCATGTTGGAGCAGAGAGATTAAATATTTCCTGCATGGTCCCAAACAAGTTAAACACCCCAACATTGCTTTTTATTATTAATAGGGATTAATTTGTGGGTTAGGAATTGCTCTGTTAGGGTGATGTCCAGCCTGGCCTCTGGGCACTCAGAGGGATCCAGGAATTCTCTGGCAATTCCATCCCAGCTCCTCCTCACCCTCCCAGGGAAGCTCAGGCAGCTTTTCCTGGAGATGTATAAAAAGTTAGGAAAGCTGTGGTGGAATAACCAGGTGTACAATGGGTGTCAGTTTGAAAGGTGACATTTTCGTGTGGATTCCATACCTGTGGAGGGAATATTTCTGCATTTTGGTTGCCTGAGCCCCAAAACCTCCTTCACTGGAGGCCTTTGATGCCAGATTTTCCCTCGGTGAATTTAGAACCAACAGAGATGGTTAAAAATATCCAAAGAACAGTTTGTGAGGAACACACCGAGCCCAGCAGCGCTGTCACTGCAGTGTCACGTAGGTTGAACATTCAGATGGCTGCTCCCAACTCCGAAATTCAGTGCTGAAATCCCAGAATTCCTGAGATGGAAAGGTCTCCAAGACCATGGAGTCCAGGCTGTGCCTGATGTCCACATTGTCCCAGCCCAGAGCACTCAGTGCCACCACCAGGAATTCCTTGGACACCTCCAGAGCTCCCTGGGCAGCCCCTGCCAGGCCTGACCCCATTTTCCATGGAGGAATTCCTCCTGATATCCCCTTTTCCCTGGCCCTGTTCAGGTGACTGGAAAGCAGAACCCCTCTCAGTACCATTTCCTGAAAGGAACAATGTTTTTTAAAAATACGATGTCCAGGCTATGCTGTAGCTGAGGTTATGCAGAGTGGCACTGGCAGAGAATCAGGCACAGGGACATTTTTGGATTTGGCTGGAAAAAGCCAAAGGATGGGATGGAGAGAGTTCTGTGTGCGGAAATGGGGATGTGGGTTAGGTTAAAAACAGCCTTGTGATCCTGGGGATGGAATCACATGGTGCTGTGGGATAATCTGGGAATGTGGCACGGGGACAGTGCTCAGCCCAGTGACTCCCTGTGCAGAGTGTGAGTGAGCCCAGGCCTGGCACTGCCCAAATGCATCCCCAGGGAGCCAGGCTGGCACCTCTGTCCTGGGGAGTGACAGCCACTGCCTGGATTTTCAGTGTTGATGGCTGGAGAGGGACTGGGGCCAAGGGCTGCAGGGACAGGACACAGGGAATGGCTTCCCAGTGCCAGAGGGCAGCGATGGATGGGATCTGGGCAAGAGAATTGTGCTGGGAGGTGGGGAGGGGCTGGGATGGAATTGTCAGAGAATTCCTGGATCCCTTTGAGTGCCCAAGGAAGGCCAGGCTGGACATTGGGGCTGGGAGCAGCCTGGGACAGGGGAGGTGTCCCTCCCATGGACGGGTGGCACTGGGTGGCACTGGGTGGGATTGGGTCCCTTCCCACCAAACCATTCCAGGATTCCATGAATTCTGTACCTGGTACTGTGGCCAGAACAGGACTATGAAGGGTTGTTGAGGGCCTGAGGTGAGATGGTAAAGGGCAGAATTGGAAGAGAAAATGTTAAGCAAGAGGAAAACCCCAGGAGGGGTCTCTTAGGGATAATCTGAGCAGTGCCTTGGTTTGGTACAACTCAGCCATTCTGAAATTCCAGTTTTGGGAAAGCAAAGTGAAAAGACATTTAATAGAACTAAGAGGAAAGTCAGGATAACAAAAGGGGAAACAAGGGTTGGGATAGGAGTGGATGGAAGTGGAGGATACAGAGTGTGATGCCTCAGGAGAGCCCGGGGGGCTGGAGCATGTCCAGGGTAGAGAGAGGAGCTGGGAAGGGTCTGGAGAATCCTGAGGAGCTCTGGGAAGGGTCTGGAGAATCCTGAGAGAGGGGAAGGGTCTGGAGAATCCTAGGAGCTCTGGAAGGGTCTGGAGAATCCTGAGAGAGCTGGGAAGGGTCTGGAGAATCCTGAGGAGCTCTGGGAAGGGTCTGGAGATCCTGAGGAGCTGGGAAGGGTCTGGAGAATCCTGAGGAGCTCTGGGAAGGGTCTGGAGAATCCTGAGGAGCTGGGAAGGGTCTGGAGAATCCTGAGGAGCGGAAGGGTCTGGAGAATCCTGAGGAGCTCTGGGAAGGGTCTGGAGAATTCTGAGGAGCTGGGAAGGTCTGGAGAATCCTGAGGAGCTCTGGGAAGGGTCTGGAGAATCCTGAGGAGCTCTGGGAAGGGTCTGGAGAATCCTGAGGAGCTCTGGGAAGGGTCTGGAGAATCCTGAGGAGCTTGGGAAGGGTCTGGAGAATCTGAGGAGCTCTGAAGGGTCTGGAGAATCCTGAGGAGCTCTGGGAAGGGTCTGGAGAATCCTGAGGAGCTCTGGGAAGGGTCTGGAGAATCCTGAGGATCTGGGTGGATTTGGTGACCTCAGGGTGGTTCTGTGCTGATCTGGTTGGATTTGGAGATCTCATGGTGTTTCTGTGCTGATCTGGGTGGATTTGGAGATCTCACAATATTTCTGTGCTGATCTGGGTGGATTCGGTGATCTCACAGTGTTTCTGTGCTGATCTGGTTGAATTAGGAGCATTTAGCAGTGTTTCTGTGCTGATCTGGTTGAATTTGGAGCAGTTAGCAGTGTTTCTGTGCTGATCTGGGTGGATTTGGTGATCTCAGGGTGTTTCTTTGCTGATCTGGGTGGATTTGGAGCATTTAGCAGTGTTTCTGTGCTGATCTGGTTGAATTTGGAGCAGTTAGCAGTGTTTCTGTGCTGATCTGGTTAATTTGGAGCAGTTAGCAGTGTTCTGTGCTGATCGTTGAATTTGGAGTAGTTAGCAGTGTTTCTGTGCTGATCTGGTTGAATTTGGAGCAGTTAGCAGTGTTTCTGTGCTGATCTGGTTCAATTTGGAGCAGTTAGCAGTGTTTCTGTCTGATCTGGTGAATTGGAGCATTAGCAGTGTTTCTGTGCTGATCTGGTTCAATTTGGAGCAGTAGCGTGTTTCTGTGCTGATCTGGGAATTTGGAGCAGTTAGCAGTGTTTCTGTGCTGATCTGGTTGAATTTGGAGCAGTTTAGCAGTGTTTCTGTGCTGATCTGGTTGAATTTGGAGCATTAGCAGTTTTCTGTGCTGGTCTGGTTCAATTTGGAGCAGTTAGCAGTGTTTCTGTGCTGATCTGGTTGAATTTGGAGCAGTTAGCAGTTTCTGTGCTGTCTGGTCATTTGGAGCAGTTAGCAGTGTTTCTGTGCTGATCTGGTTGAATTTGGAGCAGTTAGCAGTGTTTCTGTGCTGATCTGGCTGAATTTGGAGCAGTTAGCAGTGTTTCTGTGCTGATCTGGGTTGAATTTGGAGCATTTAGCAATGTTTCTGTGCTGATCTGTGTTGAATTTTGGAGCAGTTAGCAGTGTTTCTGTGCTGATCTGGTTGAATTTGGAGCATTTAGCAGTGTTTCTGTGCTGATCTGTTGAATTTTGGAGCAGTTAGCAGTGTTTCGTGCTGATCTGGTTGAATTTGGAGCAGTTAGCTGTTTTCGTTGCTGATCTGGTTGAATTTGGAGCAGTTAGCAGTGTTTCTGTGCTGATCTGGTTCAATTTGGAGCATTAGCAGTGTTTCTGTGCTGATCTGGGTGAATTTGGTAGCATTTACAATGTGTTTCTGTGCTGATCTGGTTGAATTTGGAGCAGTTAGCAGTGTTTCTGTGCTGATCTGGTTGAATTTGGAGCATTAGCAAGTGTTTCTGTGCGATCTGGTTCTTTGGAGCATTAGCAGTGTTTCTGTGCTGATGGTTGAATTTGGAGCTTAGCAGTGTTTCTGTGCTGATCTGGTCAATTTGGAGCAGTTAGCAGTGTTCTGTGCTGATCTGTTGGATTTGGAGCAGTTAGCAAGTGTTCTGTGCTGATGCTGGGTGAATTTGGAGCAGTTACAGTGTTCTGTGCTGATCAGGTGAATGGATGCATAGCAGTGTTCTGTGCTGATCTGGGTATTTGGAGCAGTTAGCAGGTTCTGTCTATCTGGTTCAATTGGAGCAGTAGCAGTTTTCTGTGTGATCTGGTTCAATTTGACAAGTAGCGTGTTTCTTGCTGACTGTGAATTGAGCATAGCGTTTCTGTGCTGGTTGGTGTAATTTGGAGCAGTTAGCGTGTCCTGTGCTGATCGGTGAGATGGACAGAGCAGTGTTGGCTGATCTGGGATTGCTTGCAGTGTTCTGTCTGCGGGAGGCATGCTGCATCTGCCTGATGGAGCAGTAGGTTCTGTGCTACTACGTACATTTCGCTATCGTAATTGGACATGAGATCTCATTGGCGAGCATCGCTACGTTCATGACAGTTAGGGTGTGTATCGATTGAGCATACAGGTCTGAGGTAATGGACGTTACAGTCTGTGATCTGTGAATGGAGCAGTAGCATGTTTTGATTGAATTTGGACTTGCATGTCTGCTACTGAAAAGCGGGTTCCTGGCCACGTTCCTCACATGCTGGAAGTTATAACCACTCAACTGACAGTGCAAGAGATGTTGACGAACTCGTCTGCGATGAACGACGGAGGCTCGGATTCCTGTCCCAGCCTAGGAGATTGGTCACCTACGAGCCCGTGGCTGACAGAAGGTCCTTCGTAGATTGAATCCTGCTCCGGGGAATCAAACATTGCTGTCTCCATGGTTCCCAGAGAGGACATTCCAACATTTGGGGTTTGGAGGAACTGCTCAGTATTTGTTGCTTGTTGTTTTTGATGGTTTAACACTGAGTTCGATCTCTGAAAAATCAAATCTCAAATATTGCTGGAAAAAATCACCTCTCAATAATGGCTCAAAAATCATGTCTTGATGTTCCTCAAAATCAGCACTCCGGAGCCCGAGCAGGTTTTGTGGGATGGGAAGCACAAGAGGGAGAAATCTCTGAACTCAATGGGTTTGCAATCCCACAGAACAAAGGTGAGGCTGGAAAATGAATAAAAAATGGGATATTTTCAGTGTCCTGCATGTGCAAATCCTGCTGATTTCAGGGATCACAGCTCGGGACAGGTCCTGCTACTGCTCAGACCACGCTGAGCTCCTCACAGGGGTTTGCTTTTACCAAAGTTGTGTTTATGCATTTTGAACTCCATGTATACTCAAAAATATTGACATTTTAGGTTTGGGGAGTTTGTTTGCTTTTGTGAAGTTTACATAAAAATAAAAGGCTGCTCTGACCATAAAATAAATAAAACTGGGCAGGTTTTTCCTGGTGGGAATGGATCAGGGTTGGGGTTGGTGTTGGAAACCCACAGAAATGCCCACCTTCAGGCTGGGATTAAGTCACAGTTGATATTGCTGTTGGTTGGCCTTCCCAGGGAGGGAGTGCCAGGGATTGCAGGCAATACCCTGGAATATCCTGGGACTGCTCTGCAAGGGGAATTGGGGAGAGCTGCAGAGCTGCCAGCCCCGGGCCACCAGCACAAAGAGCTTGGAGCTGCTGGAAGAACTCAGAGGGGAACACGGAGCTGCTCCAGGGCTGGAACCCTCTGGAGCCCCTCTGGAGCTGGGCTGGGAGAGCTGGGGGGGCTCACCTGGAGAAGGGAAGGATCCAGGGAGAGCTCAGAGCCCCTTTTGGGGCGAAGGGGCTCCAGGAGAGCTGAGAGGGACTGGGCAAGGGCTGCAGGGACAGGACACAGGGAAGCTTCCCAGGCCAGAGGCAGCCATGATGGGAATCTGGGCAAGGAATTGCTGCCTGGGAGGGTGGGGAGGGCTGGGATGGAATTGCCAGAAATCCTGGATCCCTTTGAGTGCCCAAGGAAGGCAGCTGGACAATTGGGGTTGGAGTTCTCAACAGCCCCAGTCTGAATCTGACCCTCACCATTCCCATTCTGGCACCACATCCCAACTCTGCAGCTTTCCAGGCTGCAGGACTCACCCATCCTACCCTCCTCTGTCCCCAAGGTCCCTTTGTCCCCCAGGAGCACCCCTGAAACAGATCTGACATTCACACTCCCTTTCTCACACAAACCTCCACCAGGTGCTCAATTCCACAACTTCTGCCTGGATGGGGATTACTGGGGACTTTTCCTCTTGCAGTTTCCCCTTTGAACTTCATGAACTTCACACCCATTTTCAGGAATAAAGTCCTTGGATGATTCCCTTTCCACCCATCCCATGCCCCAGATCCTCCCAACCATCAAGTTTCTCCCTGTTTCACTTCACAAACTTTCATAACCTTTCCTGAAAGAGCCAAAAGATGGGATTCCATCTGGTTTCCACAGACCTCATTCTTCCTGCCAGCCTTTATTATTTCCAAAAGCTTCCCTGGTTTTTAACGAGCTCAAACCCTCCTTCCCTCTCCAGACTTTGGTGCCACTTCTGGGCCTGCTCTGCCTGCGACCCCAAAGCACTGCCAAGAAAATGCTGCATTAAATCAGCCCTTGAGTGTCCCAGCAGGAATTTCCTTCTTAAAAACACTGTCCTTAGCCCCACCTTCCCTCATTATTCACCTGTTTGGTTACAATCAGGTTGCAAGTTTGGTTACAATCCATGGAATGGATGGGTGGGAAGGGAAATATCAGTGCCACCCATTGCCACCCGTGCCATGGCAGGGACAGCTCCCACTGTCCCAGGGCTGCTCCCAGCCCCAATGTCCGCCTGTGGCACAAGAGGATCCAGGGGCAGCCCTGGTGCTCTGGGCACCCCATGCCAGGGCTGCCCCCTCTCCCAGGCAGGAACTTCCTCCTGTGATAAGCAAGCCCCTCCCAAAGTGCAGTGTCTGTGGGTTCCCATTTCCACTGCAGTCACCCCGGCTGTGTCATTGCTAGGTACCCCAACACGGCCTGCGAGCTGCTCACCCTCGGACGTGCCGCAGATCAACGACAAACTGGGTGGGGATGAGACCCTGCTCAACATCCTCTATGACTTCCTGGACCACGAGCCCCCCCTGAACCCCCTGCTCGCCAGCTTCTTCAGCAAGACCATCGGCAACCTCATCGCACGCAAAACGGAAACAGGTAGGGATGGGCTTTAGTCCTGATCCGTGGCACAGTGAATTCCCTGGTGTTGGTCCTTGCTGTGAGCTCTTGGTGTTCCTGGAGCTGGGTTTAAGGGTAGGAGTGAAATGGAATATCTGAAAAGTTTTCAGGATTCCTCAGTGCAGGGAGGTGCTGGTGTGGACAGACTCTCCCAGAGTGTTGGGATCTGCAACAGCCATTGATATCCCTGTGCACAGTTCAATTTCCCTTCTCATACCAGGCATTGTGAGGCATCCTTTGGTCATCAAAGTCATCCCAATCCATAAACAAAGCCAGGCTCATCCTTACGAGGGGGCACTTCGGGCTGAACAGGGATTAGGAATACTCACATCCCGTGAATGTTGGGTTTTAAGTGCTGGCTGCCAGAGAGCTTGACAAGAAAGGAAAATTCTCCAGCTTCATTTTTTCCAGTGTCCTTGGTTTCTCTGTGGCACAGAGGGGAGAAAAGTTGGCTAAAAGGATCTGATTTGATTCCTTGGAACAACCACCCCACCTTTGGCATCGAGGTTGGTGGTTGAGACAAGAAGAAGAAGGTCTGGGCATTGTGGGGAGTTGTGAGGGAGCCCTGTGTCCTGCTGGCAGCTGATGAGGCTCCTCTCTCTGCAGGTGATTTCGTTTTTGAGGAAAAAGGACAAGTTCCTGAGCCTGGTGCTAAAGCACATCGACACCTCTGCCATGATGGACCTGCTGCTGCGCCTCATCAGCTGCGTGGAGCCCGCGGCGCTGCGCCAGGACGTGCTCAACGTGAGGCTGCTCCTCCTCCCCAGGGCCTTTCCAGCCTCTGTCCCTGCATCTTGGGCTGTGTGATTCCAGGAACTCTTTCTCCAGTGCTGGAATCACTTCCATGGGGTTTCTTGGACCAGTTGTGGCTCCAGGGCAGCAGCTGGATCAGCCTGGCACCAAAGCGGTCCCGACTCAGTTTTCCATGGAGCAGCCACTCTTTAGCCCAGCTGGAGAGCTTGGAAAAAGGGAATCTGTGTTCTGAACTTCACACTGGTTGTGGGACAGGAATTAGTCTGATTCCTCACCATGTTTGAAGAATCATAGGATCAGGGAATCATGATGGGATGTTTGGGTTGGAGAGGGCCTTAAAGCCACCATGTGCCACCCCTGCCATGGCAGGAACACCTCCCACTGTCCCAGGCTGCTCCCAGCCCGTCAAAACCCAAACCCATCTCCCTGATCCTGTCATTGCAGGAGCCTCGCAAAGTGTTTTTCCTTGCAGTGGAAGTTTGATCATTTCCCAGACAGCTGAGTTTGGGCACTGTTGGATGAGTCTGGGGCATGTCATACATGCAGAAGTTCTCCTGGAACAAAGAGTGCAGGGATGGGAGTGGAAGCTGGTGGAGATGAGTGGGGCTGGGCAGGGAGGAGTGGAAGGGACCTTTGGAGAAGGATTTCTGTGAGGAGTAGGAAATGCACTGAGAGCCAGGAATTGGCAGGGTACAGTGAAGCTGTTCCAGCATCTCTGAAGGAAAAGGAATGGCTGAGTGTGAGCAAGCAGGGAGAGCTGGAGCTCGCTGTGAGAGACGTGGTGGTGGCTCTGCCACTGCTGCCTCATGAGGCTCTGTTTGCACTGGAGCAATACTGTGGTTCTCCAGGGGATTTGGGTTTTTAGTTCCATGGCAGATGCAAATCCAAATCCATGCCCCATCCATGCTGAACTAAATCCAAATCTCATCCTGTCTGTGCTCTCAGGAATGGGATTAGGAGAGGGAAGGAAGGCTTCCCAGAGAGATTAAATATTTCCTGCATGGTCCCAAACAAGTTAAACACCCCAACATTGCTTTTTATTATTAATAGGGATTAATTTGTGGGTTAGGAATTGCTCTGTTAGGGTGATGTCCAGCCTGGCCTTCCTTGGGCACTCAGAGGGATCCAGGAATTCTCTGGCAATTCCATCCCAGCTCCTCCTCACCCTCCCAGGGAAGCTCAGGCAGCTTTTCCTGGAGATGTATAAAAAGTTAAGGAAAGCTGTGGTGGAATAACCAGGTGTACAATGGGTGTCAGTTTGAAAGGTGACATTTTCGTGTGGATTCCATACCTGTGGAGGGAATATTTCTGCATTTTGGTTGCCTGAGCCCCCAAACCTCCTTCACTGGAGGCCTTTGATGCCAGATTTTCCCTCGGTGAATTTAGAACCAAGCAGAGATGGTTAAAAATATCCAAAGAACAGTTTGTGAGGAACACACCGAGCCCAGCAGCGCTGTCACTGCAGTGTCACGTAGGTTGAACATTCAGATGGCTGCTCCCAACTCCGAAATTCAGTGCTGAAATCCCAGAATCCCTGAAGGAAAAGGTCTCCAAGACCATGGAGTCCAGGCTGTGCCTGATGTCCACATTGTCCCCAGCCCAGAGCACTCAGTGCCACCACCAGGAATTCCTTGGACACCTCCAGAGCTCCCTGGGCAGCCCCTGCCAGGCCTGACCCCATTTTCCATGGAGGAATTCCTCCTGATATCCCCTTTTCCCTGGCCCTGTTCAGGTGACTGGAAAAGCAGAACCCCTTCAGTACCATTTCCTGAAAGGAAAATGTTTTTTAAAAATACAATGTCCAGGCTATGCTGTAGCTGAGGTTATGCAGAGTGGCACTGGCAGAGGATCAGGCACAGGGACATTTTTGGATTTGGCTGGAAAAAGCCAAAGGATGGGATGGAGAGAGTTCTGTGTGCGGAAATGGGGATGTGGGTTAGGTTAAAAACAGCCTTGTGATCCTGGGGATGGAATCACATGGTGCTGTGGGATAATCTGGGAATGTGGCACGGGGACAGTGCTCAGCCCAGTGACTGCATGTGCAGAGTGTGAGTGAGCCCAGGCCTGGCACTGCCCAAATGCATCCCCAGGGAGCCAGGCTGGCACCTCTGTCCTGGGGAGTGACAGCCACTGCCTGGATTTTCAGTGTTGATGGCTGGAGAGGGACTGGGAAAAGAGAAGAGATTACTCCTGTGCTGTACCTGGAATCACAGATGACAGAATCTCCTGAGCAAGAGGGGTTCCACAGGATCATCCAGTGCAGCTCCTGGCCCTGCCCAGACACCCCAAGTCCCCCCTGTGCATCCCTGACAGCGCTGTCCAAACACCCCCAGAGCTCTGGAGCCCTGCCCATTCCCTGGGCAGTGCCTGACACCTCTGAGGAAAGAACCTTTCCCTGATCTCCAGCTTCACCCTCCCCTGGCACAGCTCCATGCACTTTTGAAGAGATTTGGAGTGGGCTCTGGCACCACGAGGTGCTGGTTCTGTGCTGGGTCAGCTCCTGTGGAAGATGCCCAGAGCTTGGCCAAGAGTTTAAAATAGTAACTGGTCTTGGTGGCTTCTCCAGTTACCAGGATCGTTCCAGGGATCTCATGATTTGCATATCATTTTCCAAATGTCCACGTGTAGAGGAAAAGAAATTTGCTGCTACTTTGAAGCTGAGGTGATACAGGAGGTGTTGAAATGATGTTTGCCATGAGGATTTGTGGATTTGGGGTGAGCTGGGGCCAAAACAGCCAGCGGTGTTGGGCAGAGAGGGCTGGGCTGGCTGCTCCTCCACTGTGAAACAGGAGTTCCAAAAACTGCCAGAGGGTAGGGATGGATGGGATAATGGGATGGAATTGCCAGAGAATTCCTGGATCCCTTTGAGTGCCCAGAAGGCCAGGCTGGACATTGGGCTGGGAGCAGCCTGGGACAGTGGAGGCTGTCCCTCCATGGGCACCCTCTTGTCCTGTCCCTGCAGCCCTTGGCCCAGTCCCTCTCCAGCTCTCCTGGAGCCCCTTCAGGCCCCAAAAGGGGCTCTGAGCTCTCCCTGGATCCTTCCCTTCTCCAGGTGAGCCCCCCAGCTCTCCCAGCCGGCTCCAGAGTCCAGCCCTAGCAGCCCGTGTTCCTCTCTGGGCTCTCTGCAGCATTTATCTCAGATGTTGTTTATTTACTGTTAGATCCAGTGACTCTGGGAATATTTCAATTCCCTATTATGGTTGAGCTTCAGAAGAGTTGGTGGAAGGATCTTTATTGTTTTATTTATATATTTATTTACTGGAAATGAGGAAGCAGCAAAGACCAAAGCCCATCCCCAGTGACCTCGGGGCTGTGTGGAGTCAGGAATGGGCTGCAGGAGTTTGTGGATTTGAATTAATCAGGACTATCTGGAGTGTCCATCTTGGTCAGTTGATGTTTGTGGTCACTTGGCTGTTCTGGCCAAGAGAGGATTGGGGCGGTGCCTGGTGGTTTTACAGCTTCTTCCACCCTTTAATCCCTGAATTCCTGGCAGAGAGAAGGAGGGTTAGGAAGAGTTGAAGATGTCATAAAACCACAGCTTCAGAAAGTCAATGCCAGTGTTTTATGGTGTAAAACCCTCCAAAAGAGAAAACCTTGCATCAGTCCTTGCACTCTCACTTAGACTGGAGAGAAGAAGCTGGGAAGTCCAACTGTTTTAGGCTGGGATTATTTTTTCCCTTTGACTTAGTGTTTAGTCATGGAAGGGCTGCCCAGGAGGTTTGGTGCCCATCCCTGGAGGTGTCCAGGAATTCGTGGAGGTGGCACTGAGTGCTCTGGGCTGGGGACAATGTGGAAATTGGGCACAGCTTGGACTCTGTGGGCTGGGAGGGCTTTTCCAAACTCAGGGATTCTGGGATTTTGTTGGGACTTCTCTAAAGCAGGTGGGAAGAGGCTGAATGAATCCCAAAATTGATGTGATGGAGATTTATTAGGGAATGTTTGTGTTGTTCTGTTTTCCTGTCAGCAGTGCAGATTCCCTGGGAAATGCTGCTTTTCCTTTATTCCAACAACTCAAACTCTATCAGTGAACTTGAGGGAAGTTCTAACTTATATAAAAGGTTGAATTTAGCTCATTGAGTGGTATTTCTGATCAACCATGATAAAGTAACTGAGGCAGTGGGAAGACTCTAAATTTCGTTAAAAATAGCTGGGTTTTGTAGATGCCTGTCCTTTTCCAATCGCTGCCATCCCGCTGCTTCTCCTGGGATGTATGGAAAAGGCAGGAGTTTTGTTCTCCACTGCAGGAGCGGGGAACTGGGATACTGGGAGGATCCTGGTGGTGATTCTTGGCAGGGGGTGTCATCCCTACAGTCTTGATCCAACTTTTCTTTGGGCTGAAAGGTTCTGTGGAAGTTCATTTAGAGAAAACAGTGAAAACTTCTGGACCTCAGGTACCTTTGGTTAATGGCAACTTTGAAATCTTTTCCAGGATTGGAAGCTTGCAAAGGAATTCACACTGGATGCAAACCATTTCCTGAAGCTGGGGCTATTCCAGGAACTGTAACCCAAATGTTTCTCTGTCCGTGGAGATCTCACGTTTGAAGTAACTTCTACTGAAGGTAAAAACATCTCCCTGTGCTCTTATCTTGGAATGGTTTGGGTGGAAGAAGGGTGTTTTGGAAAGGTTGGGAAATGCTGTGGATGTTTGGTCTGTGCCTGTTTTTGCTGAGCCTCAGTGCCACAGAAGTGACTGAGAATAACCCTGGGAGAAATCCAGCATCCAGGGCTTCCAGAGTTTCCTTCTGTGGGATGTGCAGGGTCACCCCAGGGAACAGGAATGAGCCATTCCCTGGGGGCTGCTGGCAGCAGGGAGCTGGGAGAGCATCCCTGAAAAAGAAATAATAAAAGGACAAATTCCCCATTGGAATTCCCAGCCAGGAACTCGGTGGGCTCAGAACATTTTGTGTAAAAGATGGATTTGTCCTTTATGCAAAGGAGCAGCTTTGGGGCAGGTGCTATCCAGGACAGGGAGAAGGGACCCATATGGTTATAGGGGAAATGGAAAGTAAAATACAATAAAATCAAATAAAAGAATATAAAAATAAAATAATAAAATAAATAATAATAAAATAATAAAATAAAATAAAATAAAATAAAATAAAATAAAATAAACTCCTAGCTACTGAACAGATGAAGAAAGAAAGAACTGAACAGAGCAGTGGTGACAAGAGGGGTCTCTCGTTTGGGGTTTTTAACAGCAAGTGCATTAATTGTTGGTACTTTTTATAAACTCAGCTGGAATTTTGTTGGCAGGGAATTGAATATTTTTTAGTCTTTTTTGGGTTTTTTAGTCTTGTAATTCTATTTTGGAACAGAGAGATTAAATATTTCCTGCATGGTCCCAAACAAGTTAAACACCCCAACATTGCTTTTTATTATTAATAGGGATTAATTTGTGGGTTAGGAATTGCTCTGTTAGGGTGATGTCCAGCCTGGCCTTGGGCACTCAGAGGGATCCAGGAATTCTCTGGCAATTCCATCCCAGCTCCTCCTCACCCTCCCAGGGAAGCTCAGGCAGCTTTTCCTGGAGATGTATAAAAAGTTAAGGAAAGCTGTGGTGGAATAACCAGGTGTACAATGGGTGTCAGTTTGAAAGGTGACATTTTCGTGTGGATTCCATACCTGTGGAGGGAATATTTCTGCATTTTGGTTGCCTGAGCCCCCAAACCTCCTTCACTGGAGGCCTTTGATGCCAGATTTTCCCTCGGTGAATTTAGAACCAAGCAGAGATGGTTAAAAATATCCAAAGAACAGTTTGTGAGGAACACACCGAGCCCAGCAGCGCTGTCACTGCAGTGTCACGTAGGTTGAACATTCAGATGGCTGCTCCCAACTCCGAAATTCAGTGCTGAAATCCCAGAATCCCTGAGATGGAAAAGGTCTCCAGACCATGGAGTCCAGGCTGTGCCTGATGTCCACATTGTCCCCAGCCCAGAGCACTCAGTGCCACCACCAGGAATTCCTTGGACACCTCCAGAGCTCCCTGGGCAGCCCCTGCCAGGCCTGACCCCATTTTCCATGGAGAATTCCTCCTGATATCCCCTTTTCCCTGGCCCTGTTCAGGTGACTGGAAAGCAGAACCCCTTCAGTACCATTTCCTGAAAGGAAAATGTTTTTTAAAAATACAATGTCCAGGCTATGCTGTAGCTGAGGTTATGCAGAGTGGCACTGGCAGAGATCAGGCACAGGGACATTTTTGGATTTGGCTGGAAAAAGCCAAAGGATGGGATGGAGAGAGTTCTGTGTGCGGAAATGGGGATGTGGGTTAGGTTAAAAACAGCCTTGTGATCCTGGGGATGGAATCACATGGTGCTGTGGGATAATCTGGGAATGTGGCACGGGGACAGTGCTCAGCCCAGTGACTCTGTGCAGAGTGTGAGTGAGCCCAGGCCTGGCACTGCCCAAATGCATCCCCAGGGAGCCAGGCTGGCACCTCTGTCCTGGGGAGTGACAGCCACTGCCTGGATTTTCAGTGTTGATGGCTGGAGAGGGACTGGGCCCAAGGGCTGCAGGGACAGGACACAGGAAATGGCTTCCCAGTGCCAGAGGGCAGCGATGGATGGGATCTGGGCAAGGAATTGCTGCCTGGAGGTGGGGAGGGGCTGGGATGGAATTCCAGAGAATTCCTGGATCCCTGGAGTGCCAAGGAAGGCCAGGCTGGACATTGGGGCTGGGAGCAGCCTGGGACAGGGGAGTGTCCCTCCATGGAACGGGGTGGCACTGGGTGGCACTGGGTGTTGGGCCCTCCCCACCCAAACCATTCCAGGATTCCATGAATTCTGTACCTGGTACTGTGGCCAGAACAGGACTATGAAGGGTTGTTGAGGGCCTGAGGTGAGATGGTAAAGGGCAGAATTGGAAGAGAAAATGTTAAGCAAGAGGAAAACCCCAGGAGGGGTCTCTTAGGGATAATCTGAGCAGTGCCTTGGTTTGGTACAACTGAGCCATTCTGAAATTCCAGGTTTTGGGAAAGCAAAGTGAAAAGACAATTTAATAGAACTAAGAGGAAAGTCAGGATAACAAAAGGGGAAACAAGGGTTGGATAGGAGTGGATGGAAGTGGAGGATACAGAGTGATGCCTCAGAAGAGCCCGGGGGGCTGGAGCATGTCCAGGTAGAGAGAGGAGCTGGGAAGGGTCTGGAGAATCCTGAGGAGCTGGGAAGGGTCTGGAGAATCCTGAGGAGCTGGGAAGGGTCTGGAGAATCCTGAGGACTCTGGAAGGGGCTGGAGAATCCTGAGGAGCTGGGAAGGGTCTGGAGAATCCTGAGGAGCTCTGGAAGGGTCGGAGAACCTGAGGAGCTGGGAAGGGTCTGGAGAATCCTGAGAGAGCTGGAGAGGCTGGAGAATCCTGAGGAGCTCTGGGAAGGGTCTGGAGAATCCTGAGGAGCTGGGAAGGTCTGGAGATCCTGAGGAGTGGGAAGGGTCTGGAGAATCCTGAGGAGCTCTGGGAAGGGTCTGGAGAATCCTGAGAGCTGGGAAGGGCTGGAGAATCCTGAGGAGCTGGGAAATGGGCTGAGCCTGGAGAAACGGGATCAGGGGGAATTTGGGCTCTGAAACCTGACGGAGGGGCAGACGGGGGGTTTGGGATCTGTCAGGGACTGGGAGGAGCAGAGGAACCCTCAGGCTGGCAGGGAGTGTGGGATTGGAAAATTCTCGGGTTGGTACTGGACTTGGGGGTGGGTGTCATCTGGAGTGTTTACTGTGTGGATGTGCATGGACGGTTGGTGCATCAGGGATTGGTGGCATAGGACAGGGTGGTGTGGATGGTCAATGGTTGGATTTGGAGATCTCACGGTGGTTCTGTGCTGATCTGGGTTTGGATTTGGTGATCTCAGGGTGTTTCTGTGCTGATCTGGTTGGATTTGGAGATCTCAGGGTGTTTCTGTGCTGATCTGGGTGGATTTGGAGATCTCAGGGTGTTTCTGTGCTGATCTGGGTGGATTTGGAGATTCAGGGTGTTTCTGTGCTGATCTGGTTAATTTGGAGCAGTTAGCAGTTTTCTGTGCTGATCTGGTTAATTTGGAGCATTTAGCAGTGTTTCTGTGCTGATCTGGTTGATTTGGGATCTCAGGGTGTTCTGTGCTGATCTGGGTTGGATTTGGTGATCTCAGGGTGTTTCTTTGCTGATCTGGTGATTTGGAGCATTTAGCAGTGTTTCTGTGCTGATCTGGATTAATTTGGAGCAGTTAGCAGTGTTTCTGTGCTGGTCTGGTTCAATTTGGAGCATTTAGCAGTGTTTCTTTGCTGATCTGGGTGGATTTGGAGCAGTTAGCAGTGTTTCTGTGCTGATCTGGTTCAATTTGGAGCAGTTAGCAGTGTTTCTGTGCTGATCTGGTTGAATTTGGAGCAGTTAGCAGTGTTTCTGTGCTGTCTGGTATTTGGAGCAGTTAGCAGTGTTTCTGTGCTGATCTGGTTAATTTGGAGCAGTTAGCAGTTTTCTGTGCTGATCTGGTTAATTTGGAGCATTTAGCAGTGTTTTCGTGCTGATCTGGTGGATTGGTGATCTCATGTTTTCTGTGCTGACTGGTTGAATTTGGAGCAGTTAGCAGTGTTTCTGTGCTGATCTGGTTGATTTGGAGCATTTAGCAGTGTTTCTGTGCTGTCTGGTGGATTTGGAGCAGTTAGCAGTGTTTCTGTGCTGATCTGGTTGAATTTGGAGCATTTAGCAATGTTTCTGTGCTGATCTGGGTGGATTTGGAGCAGTTTGCAGTGGTTCTATGCTGATCTGGTTGAATTTGGAGCAGTTAGCAGTGTTTCTGTGGTGATCTGGTTCAATTTGGAGCATTTAGCAGTGTTTCTGTGCTGACTGGTTAATTTGGAGCATTTAGCATGTTTCTGTGCTGATCTGGGTGGATTTGGGATTCAGGGTGTTTCTGTGCTGCTCTGGTGATTTGGAGCAG
>VKON01004083.1:68292-83666 GCA_009741485.1 Malurus cyaneus samueli
GAAAGAAAATAACCAGGTGTACAATGGGTGTCAGTTGAAAGTGAATTTCGTGTGGATTCCATACCTGTGGAGAATATTTCTGCATTTTGGTTGCCTGAGCCCCCAAACCTCCTTCACTGGAGGCCTTTGATGCCAGATTTTTCCTCGGTGAATTAGAACCAAGCAGAGCATTGGTTAAAAATATTCCAAAGAACAGTTTGTGAGGAACACACCGAGCCCAGCAGGCGCTGTCACTGCAGTGTCACGTAGGTATTGAACATTCAGATGGCTGCTCCCAACTCCGAAATTCAGTGCTGAAATTCCCAGAATCCTGAGATGGAAAAGGTTCCAAGGACCATGGAGCCAGGCTGTGCCTTGATGTCCACATTGTCCCCAGCCCAGAGCACCAGAGTGCCACATCCAGGATTCCTTGGACACCTTCCAGAGCTCCCTGGGCCCAGCCCCTTGCAGGCTGACCCCATTTTTCCATGGAGAATTCCTCTGATATCTCCACTTTTCCCTGGGCCCTGTTCAGGTGGACTGGAAAAGCAGAACCCCTTCAGTTACCATTTCCTGACAAGGATAATGTTTTTTTAAAAATACGATTCCAGGCTATGCTGTAGCTGAGTTATGCAAGAGTGGCACTGGCAGAGATCAGGCACAGGGACATTTTTGGATTTGGCTGGAAAAAGCCAAAGGATGGGATGGAGAGATTTCTGTGTGGGAAATGGGGATTGGTTAGGTTAAAACACAGCCTTGTGATCCTGGGATGGAATCACATGGTGCTGTGGGATAATCTGGGAATGTGGCACGGGGACAGTGCTCAGCCCCAGTGACTGCTGTGCAGAGTGTGGTGAGCCCAGGCCTGGGCACTGCCCAAATGCATCCCAGGGAGCCAGGACTGGCACCTTGTTTCCTTGGGGTGACAGCAGCCTGGATTTTTCAGTGTTGATGGCTGGAGAGGGACTGGGCCAAGGGCTGCAGGGACAGGACACAGGGAAGGCTCCCAGTGCCAGAGGGCAGGATGGATGGGATCTGGGCAAGGAATTGCTGCCTGGGAGGGTGGGAGGGGCTGGGATGGAATTGCCAGAGAATTCCTGGATCCCTTTGAGTGCCCAGGAAGGCCAGGCTGGACATTGGGGCTGGGAGCAGCCTGGGACAGTGGAGGTGTCCCTGCCATGGCAACTGGGTGGCACTGGGTGGCACTGGGTCTTGGGTCCCTCCCACCCAAACCATTCCAGGAGTTCCATGAATTCTTCTGTACCTGGTACTGTGGCCAGAAACAGGACTATGAAGGGTTTTGAGGCCTGAGGTGAGATGGTAAAGGGCAGAATTGGAAGAGAAAATGTTAAGCAAGAGGAAAACCCCAGGAGGGGTCTCTTAGGGATAATCTGAGCAGTGCCTTGGTTTGGTACAACTAGCCATTCTGAAATTCAGGTTTTGGGAAAGCAAAGTGAAAAGACAATTTAATAGAACTAAGAGGAAAGTCAGGATAACAAAAGGGGAAACAAGGGTTGGGATAGGAGTGGATGGAAGTGGAGGATACAGAGTGATGCCTCAGGAGAGCCCGGGGGGCTGGAGCATGTCCAGGGTAGAGAGAGGACTGGGAAGGGTCTGAGAATCCTGAGGAGCTGGGAAGGGTCTGGAGAATCCTGAGGAGCTGGGAAGGGTCTGGAGAATCCTGAGGACTCTGGAAGGCTGGAGAATCCTGAGGAGCTGGAAGGCTGAAATCCGAGGGCTGGGAAGGGGTCTGGGAGAATCCTTGGGGGAGCTCTGGGAAGGGTCTGGAGAATCCTGACGGATTGGGAAGGTCTGGAGAAAGAGTCTGGAAGGTCTGGAAATCTGAGAGCTGGGAAGGTCTGGAGAAGCTGAAGGAGTGGAAGGGCTGGAGAATCCTGAGGGAGCCTGGGAAGGCTGGAGAATCCTGATGGAGCTGAAGGGTCTGGAGATCCTGAGGAGCTGGGAAGGGGCTGATCGGCAAAGGGTTCAGGGGGGATTTGGGGCTCGCCCAATTTTGAAGGGGGGACGGATGTTGGCTTGTCAACCAGGGACAGGAGCAGAGGGGAAGGCTCAGGCTGGGAGGCCAGGGCGGGGGGGATTAGGAGCAATTCCTTCCCCTTGGAGCCTGAAGGGTGTTTGGGGCAGTAGCGAGTCCATCTGGAATTGTTTAAGAATTGTGTGGATGTGGCACTCAGGGACAGGGTTGGTGGCACTCAGGATCCAATTGGGGCACTCTAGGGACAGGTGGTGGCTGGATGGGGTCAATGGTTGGATTTGGAGCATCTCACGGACAATGGTTTCTGTGCTGATCTGGTTGGATTTGGAGATCTCACGAGTGGTTCTGAGTGCTGATCTGGTTGATTTGGAGATCTAGGTGTTTCTGTGCTGATTGGTTGGATTGGTGATCTCAGGGTGGTTTCTGTGCTGATCTGGGTGGATTTGGGATCTCGAGGTGTTTCTGTGCTGATCTGGGTGATTTGGAGATTCAGGGTGATTTCTGTGCTGATCTGGGTGGATTTGGAGATCTCAGAGTTGTTCTGTGTGCTGTGGTGATCTCGGGTGGTTGACTGTCTGGGTTTGGATTTGGTGCATCTCAGGGTTTCTGTGCTGATCTGGGTGGATTTGGTGATTAGCAGTAGCGTGTTTCTGTGCTGGTCTGGGTGAGATTTGGAGCAGTTAGCAGTGTTTCTGTGCTGATCTGGTTGAATTTGGAGCAGTTAGCAGTGTTTCTGTGCTGAGTCTGGTGTGTGATTTGGAGCAGTTAGCAGTGTTTCTGTGCTGATCTGGGTGGATTTGGAGCAGTTAGCAGTGTTTCTGTGCTGATCTGGTTCAATTTGGAGCAGTTAGCAGTGTTTCTGTGCTGATCTGGTTGAATTTGGAGCAGTTAGCAGTGTTTCTGTGCTGATCTGGGTTGAATTTTGGAGCAGTTAGCAGTGTTTCTGTGTGATCTGGTTGAATTTGGAGCAGTTAGCAGTGTTTCTGTGCTGATCTGGGTTGAATTTGGAGCATTTAGCAGTGTTTCTGTGCTGATCTGGGTGGATTTGGTGATCTCACAGGGTTTCTGTGCTGATCTGGTTGAATTTGGAGCAGTTAGCAGTGTTTCTGTGCTGATCTGGTTGAATTTGGAGCAGTTAGCAGTGTTTCTGTGCTGATCTGGGTGGATTTGGAGCAGTTAGCAGTGTTTCTGTGCTGATCTGGTTGAATTTGGAGCATTTAGCAATGTTTCTGTGCTGATCTGGGTTGGGTTTGAGCAGTTTCAGTGTTCTTGCTGATCTGGGTTGAATTTGGAGCAGTTAGCAGTGTTTCTGTGGTGATCTGGTTCAATTTGGAGCATTTAGCAGTGTTTCTGTGCTGATCTGGATTGAATTTGGAGCAGTTTAGCAAGTTTCTGTGCTGTCTGGTGATTTGGGATTCAGGGTGTTTTCTGTGCTGCTGGTATTTGGAGCAGTTAGCAGTGTTTCTGTGCTGATCTGGGTTGAATTTGGAGCAGTTAGCAGTGTTTCTGTGCTGATCTGGTTGAATTTGGAGCATTTAGCATGTTTCTGTGCTGATCTGGTTGAATTGGAGCATTTAGCAGTGTTTCTGTGCTGATCTGGTTGAATTTGGAGCAGTTAGCAGTGTTTCTGTGCTGATCTGGTTGAATTTGGAGCATTAGCAGTGTTTCTGTGCTGGTCTGGTTATTTGGAGATCTCATGTATTTCTGTGCTGATCTGGTTCAATTTGGAGCAGTTAGCAGTGTTTCTGTGCTGATCTGGTTGAATTTGGAGCATTTAGCAGTGTTTCTGTGCTGATCTGGGTTGAATTTGGAGCAGTTAGCAGTGTTTCTGTGCTGATCTGGGTGGATTTGGTGATCTCACAGTGTTTCTGTGCTGATCTGGGTGGATTTGGAGCATTTAGCAGTGTTTCTGTCCCCAGCCAGCCGTGTCCCATCACCATGTTCTGGAAGTTCGATTTGAACACAACGTCACACGTGGACAAGCTGCTGGACAAGGAGGATGTGACCCTGGAGGAGCTGATGGACGAGGATGACGTCCTGCAGGAATGCAAAGCCCAGAACAGGAGGCTGCTGGATTTCCTGTGCCAGCAGCACTGCATGGAGCAGTTGGTCACCCTCATCACCCACGAGCCCCCCGTGGACATGGACGAGAAGGTCCGATTCAAGTAGGTATTGAATTCCTGCCTCCCTGGCTTGGGAGATCCCAAACAGAGTTTGCACCTTGGTTCTGTCCCCCCTATCAGGGCTGTCCCCTCCTCACTGAGCATTTGGGACATTCCAACATTTGGGGTTTGGAGGGAACTGCCAGGATTTGTTGCTTTGTTTTTTGATGGTTTAACACTGAGTGATCTCTGAAAAATCAAATCTCAAATATTGTCTGGAAAAATCACCTCTCAATAATGGCTCAAAAAAATCATGTCTTGATGTTCCCTCAAAATCAGCATCTCCGGAGCCCCTGAGCAGGTTTTTGTGGGAATGGGAAGCACAAGAGGTAGAAATCTCTGAACTCAATGGGTTTGCAATCCCACAGAACAAAGTGAGCTGGAAAATGAATAAAAAATGGGATATTTTCAGTGTCCTGCATGTGCAAATCCTGCTGATTTCAGGATCACAGCTCAGGACAGGTCCTGCTACTGCCAGACCACGCTGAGCTCCTCACAGGGGTTTGCTTTTCACCAAAGTTGTGTTTATGCATTTTGAACTCCATGTATACTCAAAAATATTGACATTTTAGGTTTGGGGAGTTTGTTTGCTTTTGTGAAGTTTACATAAAAATAAAAGGCTGCTCTGACCATAAATAAATAAAACTGGGCAGGTTTTTCCTGGTGGGAATGGATCAGGGTTGGGGTTGGTGTTGGAAACCCACAGAAATGCCACCTTCAGGCTGGATTAGATCACAGTTATATTGCTGTTGGTTGGCTCTTCCCAGGGAGGGAGTGCCAGGGATTGCAATACCCTGGAATATCCTGGGACTGCTCTGCAAGGGGAATTGGGGAGAGCTGCAGAGCTGCCCCAACCCCGGGGCCAACAGCACAAAGAGCTGGAGCTGCTGGAGAGACCCAGAGGGGAACACGGAGCTGCTCCAGGGCTGAGAACCTCTGGAGCCCTCTGGAGCTGGGCTGGGAGAGCTGGGGGCTCACCTGGAGAAGGGAAGGATCCAGGGAGAGCTCAGAGCCCCTTTTGGGGCCTGAAGGGGCTCCAGGAGAGCTGGAGAGGGACTGGGGCCAAGGGCTGCAGGGACAGGACACAGGGAATGGCTTCCCAGTGCCAGAGGGCAGCCATGGATGGGATCTGGGCAAGGAATTGCTGCCTGGGAGGGTGGGGAGGGCTGGGATGGAATTGCCAGAAATTCCTGGATCCCTTTGAGTGCCCAAGGAAGGCCAGGCTGGACATTGGGGTTTGGAGTTCTCACAGCCCCAGTCTGATCTGACCCCTCACCATTCCCATTCTGGCACCACATCCCAACTCTGCAGCTTTCCAGGCTGCAGGGAACTCACCTCATCCTAACTCCTCCTCTGTCCCCAAGGTCCCTTTGTCCCCCCAGGAGCACCCCTGAACAGATCTGACATTCACACTCTCCTTTCTCACACCAACCTCCATCCAGGTGCTCAATTCCACAACTTCTGCCTGGATGGGGATTTACTGGGGACTTTTCCTCTTTGCAGTTTCCCCTTTGAACTTATGAACTTCCACCCACTATTTCAGGAATAAAGTCCTTGGATGATTCCCTTTCCACCCATCCCATGCCCCAGATCCTCCCAAAGCCATCAAGTTTCTCCCTGTTTCACTTCACAAACTTTCATAACCTTTCCTGAAGAGCCAAAAGATGGGATTCCATCTGGATTTCCACAGAGCCCATTCTTCCTGCTCAGCCTTTATTTCTTCCAAAAGCTTCCCTGGTTTTTAATGAGCTCAAACCCTCCTTCCCCTCTCCAGACTTTGGTGCCACTTCTGGGCCTGCTCTGCCTGCGACCCCAAAGCACTGCCAAGAAAATGCTGCATTAAATCAGCCCTTGGTGTCCCAGCAGGAATTTCCTTCTTAAAACACTGTCCTTAGCCCCACCTTCCCTATTATTCACCTGTTTGGTTACAATCAGGTTGCATTTGGTTACAATCCATGGAATGGATGGGTGGGAAGGGACATCAGTGCCACCCAGTGCCACCCGTGTCATGGCAGGGACAGCTCCCACTGTCCCAGGCTGCTCCCAGCCCCAATCCACTGTCCTTGGGCACTCAAAGGGATCCAGGGCAGCCCTGGTGCTCTGGGCACCCAGTGCCAGGGCCTGCCCCCTCTCCCAGGCAGGAATTCCTCCCTGTGATAAGCAAGCCCCTCCCAAAGTGCAGTGTCTGTGGGGTTCCCATTTCCACTGCAGTCACCCCGGCTGTGTCATTGCAGGTACCCCAACACGGCCTGCGAGCTGCTCACCTCGGACGTGCCGCAGATCAACGACAAACTGGGTGGGGATGAGACCCTGCTCAACATCCTCTACGACTTCCTGGACCACGAGCCCCCCCTGAACCCCCTGCTCGCCAGCTTCTTCAGCAAGACCATCGGCAACCTCATCGCACGCAAAACGGAACAGGTAGGGATGGGCTTTGTCCTGATCCGTGGCACCAGTGAATTCCCTGGTGTTGTGTCCTTGCTGTGAGCTCTTGGTGTTCCTGGAGCTGGGTTTAAGGGTAGGAGTGAAATGGAATATCTGAAAAGTTTTCAGGATTCCTCAGTGCAGGGAGGTGCTGGTGTGGACAGACTCTCCCAGAGTGTTGGGATCTGCAACAGCCATGATATCCCTGTGCCACAGTTCAAGTTTCCCTTCTCATACCAGGCATTGTGAGGCATCCTTTGGTCATCAAAGTCATCCCAATCCATAAACAAAGCCAGGCTCATCCTTACGAGGGGGCACTTCGGGCTGAACAGGGATTTAGGAATACTCACATCCCAGTGAATGTTGGGTTTTAAGTGCTGGCTGCCAGAGAGCTTGACAAGAAAGGAAAATTCTCCAGCTTCATTTATTTCCATGTCCTTGGGTTTCTCTGTGGCACAGAGGGGAGAAAAGTTGGCTGAAAGGATCTGATTGCCTTGGAACAACCACCCCACCTTTGGCATCGAGGTTGGTGGTTGAGACAAGAAGAAGAAGGTCTGGGCATTGTGGGGAGTTGTGAGGGAGCCCTGTGTCCTGCTGGCAGCTGATGAGGCTCCTCTCTCTGCAGGTGATTTCGTTTTTGAGGAAAAAGGACAAGTTCCTGAGCCTGGTGCTAAAGCACATCGACACCTCTGCCATGATGGACCTGCTGCTGCGCCTCATCAGCTGCGTGGAGCCCGCGGCGCTGCGCCAGGACGTGCTCAACGTGAGGCTGCTCCTCCTCCCCAGGGCCTTTCCAGCCTCCTGTCCCTGCATCTTGGGCTGTGTGATTCCAGGAACTCTTTCCCCAGTGCTGGAATCACTTCCATGGGGTTTCTTGGCCAGTTGTGGCTCCAGGGCAGCAGCTTGGATCAGCCCTGGCACCAAAGCGGTCCCAGCTCAGTTTTCCATGGAGCAGCCACTCTTTAGCCCAGCTGGAGAGCTTGGAAAAAGGGAATCTGTGTTCTGAACTTCACACTGGTTGATTGGGACAGGAATTAGTCTGATTCCTCACCATGTTTGAAGAATCATAGGATCAGGGAATCATTGGATGGTTTGGGTTGGAGAGGGCCTTGAAGCCCACCCAGTGCCACCCCTGCCATGGCAGGAACACCTCCCACTGTCCCAGGCTGCTCCCAGCCCTGTCCAACCTTCCCACCCAATCCATTCCCTGATCCTGTCATTGCAGGAGCCTCCAAAGTGGTTTTCCTTGCAGTGGAAGTTTGATCATTTCCCAGACAGCTGAGTTTGGGCACTGTTGGGATGAGTTGGGGCATGTCATACATGCAGAAGTTCTCCTGGAACAAAGAGTGCAGGGATGGGAGTGGAAGCTGGTGGAGATGAGTGGGGCTGGGAAGGGAGGAGTGGAAGGGAGCCTTTGGAGAAGTGAGATAGGAAATGCACTGAGAGCAGGAAGGTGTGGATCAGGGTACAGTGACAGCTGTTCCAACATCTGGAAGGAAAAGGAATGGCTGAGTGTGAGCAGCAGGGAGAGCTGGAGCTGCTGTGGGAAGAACGTGGTGGTGGCTCTGCCACTGCTGCTCTCATGAGCTGTTTGGCACTGGAGCATCTGTGTTTCCAGAGGGATTTGGGTTTTCAGTTCCATGGCAGGATGCAAATCCAAATCCATCCCCATCCATGCTGAATGAAATCCAAATCCATCCCTGTCTGTGCCTCAGGAATGGGATTAGGAGAGGGAAGGAAGGCTTTCCCCTTCCTGAAGAGCTTCCCAGAGCTCCCACTTGTTAATTCCCGGACATCCAGTGAGGATTTTCTCTCCCTCTTTTCCCTGCAGTGGCTGAATGAAGCCAGGATTATCCAGAGACTCGTGGAGCTGATCCATTCAAGCCAGGACGAGGATGTGAGTGGCACCAGGGCTGGGGATTTGGGCTGCTGGGTCCTGCAGGGTCCTGGAGGTTCCCTTTTCCCTTGGGCATTGTCACAGTGACCTGCAGAGGTGCCATGAGGGATGGCCTTGGGGTGTCCCATCCTCTGCTCAGCACCACCAAATGATTCTGGAGTGGTTGCATCTGCTTTTGATTTGTTTTAGTCCCAATTTCTTGGTTCTGCTGCCTTAGTTCAGCTCAAACCTGCAGACAGTGGAGACTTCCCTTGGGATTAAGGAGGAACCTGCTGTTCCTGGAAAATCCTTTAAAACAACCATTTTATGCCATTTTCAAAACACCTTTAAAATCAACCATTTTACTGCCATTTTAGCCCTGAAGTAGGAAATGTGGGAATAGTTGTAAAGTCTACAAGATGCCATTCTCTGAGCCTGACTCCCTGAGCTCATCCCAGACAACTGAGAGGAAAACGGGGAACATTCCCATGGATTTGTGTTGGAGCAGAGCTGAGGTGCAGCAGCTCCTGGGGCTTTGGCTGATGGCCAGGACCAGAGGATGGGTGCCTCAAACACCTGGAAAGCCCTTTGATCCCAGGAATGAAATGGTTTTCTCAATCAGGAAAACTGAGCAGTGGGAGGGAGGATGGGATGTGTGTGTTGGGAATGTGCAGGTTACAGGATAAGGAGGAGGGAATAGGGAACCCTCATCCTGAGCTCCTGAGCTGCTGTTGATGGTCACATTCGGGCTGATCTCCTCTGAGTTCACCATTTACTGAAACTGCTGCTCCAGGGATATCCAGCCCTGAGTAACTGCAGAGGGGAGCAGCAATGGGGATGGTCCCAGCTGGGTGCTGACACTGCTCCTGTCCCTGTTCCAGAGGCAATCCAACGCTTCCCAAACCCTGTGTGACATCATCAGGCTCAGCAGAGACCAGAGCACCC
Source organism: Malurus cyaneus samueli (assembly GCA_009741485.1). NCBI lineage: Eukaryota > Metazoa > Chordata > Aves > Passeriformes > Maluridae > Malurus > Malurus cyaneus. The sequence goes on from VKON01004083.1 coordinate 77,675, forward strand.
AGCTCCAGGATGTGCCAGAGCCAGATCCCCTTCTCACAGCACTGGAATCGTGAGTACTGGGGGCACTGGGGGTACGGGGGTGGCTCCTGGACTGCTCTGCATGGAGCACACGGAGCAGGGATGTTCCTTGGGAGCTGGAGCATTTGGGATTTGGAGTCTGGAGGCAGGAGAGGGGATCAGAGAGCCCAAAGTTCCCAGCCTGATTCAAGGTGAGGCAGAACCCACAGAATTTCAGGGTGAGGAAGCTGGGAATGTTCAATCTGGAGAAGGGAGAATTGTGTGGAGACCTCAGAGGAAGCCAGAGGGGGATTGTTCATCCAGAACTGGAGGGACAGGACACAGGGAATGGCTTCCCAATACCAGAGGGCAGCGATGGATGGGATGTGGGCAAGGAATTGCTGCCTGGGAGGGTGGGGAGGGGCTGGGATGGAATTGCCAGAGAATTCCTGGATCCCTTTGAGTGCCCAAGGAAGGCCAGGCTGGACATTGGGGCTGGGAGCAGCCTGGGACAGTGGGAGCTGTCCCTGCCATGGCACGGGTGGGATGAAATGACCTCGAAGTCCATTCCCTCCCAACCATTTTGTGACTCCCTGATTTCCCAGATAACATTCAGTGTGTTCCAGAAATCTTGGTTTTCCCAGTTTTGCTCCATTCCTGCTGCTGTTCCTTTGCTCTTTGCAATGAACATTAAATTATTTATGTCGAGTGTTTTCTGCGTCTTATCTTTGCTTCAAACCTAAAACCTCTGGGAGATTCTCCAGGAGACTGAAATCAAAAAGGACTTTTTGGGCCTGGAGGTGACATTTTGTCAGGAAAGGGCTGGAAGGAGCCATGGAAGGAACTGGAGCTCCCAATTTTCCTGGGATGTTCCTGCCCACCCTGTGCTCTCTGAATGTTTCAGACATTTGGGATCTGTTCTCCTGTTTGGGGGCTGTCAGTTCCTCCATGACTGATGGAAAATTCCTGGGACAGGACCCCGTGTGTGCAGCTGGGAATGGGATGTGGATCATCCCAGCACTGGGAAGCCACCAGGACCTTGCTGGGCTTGCCATGGAGCTCTGCCCTGCCAGGACCTGCTGCTCTTCCCAAACTGCTCCTGCAGGAATGAGGAGATCTGGCCTGTGTGCCATGTCTTGGCAGGATCCTGTGCTAGGGAAGGGCACAGCCTTGACCTTTCATGGATTCATGGAATGGTTGGGTGGGAAGGGACCCCAGTGCCACCCAGTGCCACCCGTGCCATGGCAGGGACAGCTCCCACTGTCCCAGGCTGCTCCCAGCCCCAATGTCCAGCCTGGCCTTCCTTGGGCACTCCAAGGGATCCAGGAATTCTCTGGCAATTCCATCCCCTCCCCACCCTCCCAGGCAGCAATTCCTTGCCCAGATCCCATCCATGGCTGCCCTCTGGCACTGGGAAGCCATTCCCTGTGTCTGTCCCCATCCCTTGCCCAGTCCCTCTCCAGCTCTCCTGGAGCCCCTTCAGGCCCAAAAGGGGCTCTGAGCTCTCCCTGGATCCTTCCCTTCTCCAGGTGAGCACTCCCAGCTCTCCCAGCCCGGGTCCAGAGGGTTCCAGCCCTGCAGCAGCTCCAGGATCTCTCTGGGTTCTCTCCAGCAGCTCCAGCTCCTTGTGCTGTTGGACTCTGGAGCTGGAGGCACTGGAGCTCACATCCCTGGCTGGAGCCTCAGACTCTCCTCACTCTGTGTCAGTTCAGAGCCCTTGAAAATTTGGGGATGAGATTCCAGCTTGGTCCTTCCCCTGGGAATGCCCTTTAGTGAGGGCTGTGGTTCCCTGCACAGGGAGGGGTGATGGCCATGGAGGATGTGGCACTTCCAGACTTTCTGTCAATTTTGGTAGATTTTTGGATGTTTTAGAGAGGGCTGTGGGACCCTGTGCTTCAATCACCATTTCCAGAATTCCTGTTACCACTTCAGTGCTCAAAATAAGGACTGTATTGGGTAAAGGGATTCTTTGGCTCCTCTTCCTCTTCTGCTGAAGCTCACAAAGCTCCTTACTCTTCCTGGCCCGTTTTCCTCAGCATCAGTGATCTTTTTGATTGGTATCCTCCAAGAGTCAGGAATGTATGATCAGCATGAAGGAGGTGCTATGGAATGAGCCCCAAATCCAGGTTTCAGGAGCTGCTGGCTGGGTGCAATAAAGGGAATTCTATCCATTACACAAAACTGACTCCTTTGCTGCCTTTACCTCCCCAGCTTTGCTGACAGAGGGTGTTTGGATGCTCCTTATTCAAACGAGCCTCCCTCATGAATTATTCATCTGTTTTTACATTTTTATCTCATATTTTATTTATACCCACGGAAAGGAGATTTTTTGGAACATGAGAAAATATTGAAGATTAGGCTGTGAACTCCAGTGATGCTGGGTTTGGCTGGGGTAGGGGACTTGCTGAGGGCTGGGTTTTGGGGAGCTGGGGTGTGGTGGGGAATGGGAGCTGCAGGAACTGGAGCTGGGGAGCGGGGCTGGCCTCAGCCCCCTGTTATCCAATCTGTTATTCCTGGAAAAGAGCAGTGGGAAAAGTGGGATTTTTCCCAAATAACGGGGTCAGGGAGCGCAGCCACCGTCCCTCCCGAGCCCCGGGAGCGGCGCTGGGGACGGAGGCAGCTCCAGCCCCTGGAACCCCTCCCTGTGTCCCCAGGCAGGAATGTGTGGAGCAGCTCCTGAGGAACATGTTCGATGGGGAGCAGACCGAGAACTGCATCGTGAACGGAACCCAGGTGCTCCTGACGCTGCTGGAAACGCGGCGCTCCGGGTGAGCCGCGACTGCTGAGAATTCCGGGAATTCTGGGGGCAAAAAGGGATGAACTGGGGCCTGGTGTGAGCTCCTGCCACGACAGGACACAGGGAAGGGCAGGGATGGATGGGATCTGGGCAAGGAATTGCTGCCTGGGAGGGTGGGGAGGGGCTGGGATTTAATTCCCAGAGAATTCCTTTGAGGATCCTTTGAGTGCCCAAGGAAGGCCAGGCTGGACATTGGGGCTGGGAGCAGCCTGGGACAGTAGAAGGAACAATCATTTATAGGTAACTCTTGCTGAGCCATTTCCTTTGGAAGTGTTGGGGAAGTTTGGAAGCCCTTCAGGAATGGGGGTTGCTACTCTACAGGGAGGTTATTTATGGTCAGCTGAGCTCAGCACAGGCCGGGTTGTGTGAGCAGCTCCTTGGAAATTATACTAATATTAATTTATACAATACAATAAATAGTAGAAATAATTAATAAAATTAATACAGCGCAGGTATGTGAGTATGTTCAGTAGCTGAAAATTATGGGTTTTCATCGTTATTTTTGAGGAGAAAACCAGTGACATGGCCAGATTTAATGAAATTTCCCCCTCCACATACTGGGGGCAGCTCTGGGCCCCAGCAGAAGGAAGCTGGGAAATGCGAAGTGTAGAAGGAAAATGCTTTTAGTGGAATTGCTGATGAAACACTGAGTTGGGCAATGATTTAACACCATGAAGTAGCAGGATGGGCTGGGTTGGGAGGGTCCTCGAGGACCATGTGGTATCCCTTGGCTGTTGAGACTGGGAGGAGGGAATGCTGAGGGGATTGCCCAGTGAATGCCAGTGTTCCCCCAGAGTGGAAGGCCTGATGGACTCGTACTCTCAGGGATTCGAGAGGTCTTACACTGTCAACAGCAGCATCCTCCAGGGCATCGAGCCCCGCCTCAAGGACTTCCACCAGCTGCTGCTGCGCCCACCCAAGGTAGGGCTGACATTCCCAAATGGAATCCTGACAGCCTGCCATGGACACACAGCTCGGGGGCAAATTCACATTTCATAGCTTGGGTCTGCAGGGATGAGACAGCACAAACCTGCAGCAGAAACCTCCAACACAAACCTGCAACACAAACCTGCAGCACAAACCTGCAGCACAAACCTGCAGCACAAACCTGCAACACAAACCTGCATCACAAACCTGCGCAGCACAGATGTGCAACACGAACCTGCAGCACAAACCTGCTGCACAGAGCACAAACCTGCAGCACAAACCTGCAGCACGAACGTGCAGCACAAACCTGCAGCACAAACCGCAGCACAAACTTGCACCAAACACAACCTGCAGCACGAACCTGCAGCACAAACCTGCAACACAAACCTGCAGCACAAACCTGCTGCACAAGAGCACAAACCTGCAGCCAAACCTGCAAGCCAAACCTGCAGCGCAAACCTGCAGCAGCACAACCTGCAGCCAAACCTGCAGCAGCAAACCTGCAGCGCAAACCTGCAGCACAGCAAACCTGCAGCCAAACCTGCAGCAGCAAACCTGCAGCAGCAAACCTGCAGCGCAAACCTGCAGCGCAAACCTGCAGCCAAACCTGCAGCCAAACCTGCAGCACAAACCTGCAGCCAAACCTGCAGCGCAAACCTGCAGTGCACAAACCTGCAGCACAAACCTGCAGCACAAACCTGCAGCACAAACCTGCAACACAAACCTGCACACAACTGCACACAAACCTGCAACACAAACCTGCAACACAAACCTGCAACACAAACCTGCAACACAAACCTGCAACACAAACCTGCAACACAAACCTGCAGCACAACAGCACAAACCTGCAGCACGAACGTGCAGCACAAACCTGCAGCACAACTGCAGCACAGATGCACACGAACTGCAGCACAAACCTGCATGCACAACGTGCAGCACAAACCTGCAACACAAACCTGCAGCACAAACCTGCAGCACAAACCTGCAGCGCAAACCTGCAGCACAAACCTGCAGCACAAACCTGCAGCGCAAACCTGCAGCACAAACCTGCAAGCACAAACCTGCAGCACAAACCTGCAGCACAAACACAACCTGCAGCACAAACCTGCAGGCAAACCTGCAGTGCAAACCTGCAGCACAAACCTGCAGCACAAACCTGCAGCACAAACCTGCAACACAAACCTGCACCACGAACGTGCAGCACAAACCTGCAACACAAACCTGCAAGCACAAACCTGCAGCACAAACCTGCAGGCAAACCTGCAGCAAACCTGCAGCACAAACCTGCAGTGCAAACCTGCAGCAAACCTGCAGCACAAACCTGCAGCAAACCTGCAGCAAACCTGCAGCACAAACCTGCAGCACAAACCTGCAGCACGAACGTGCAGCACAAACCTGCAACACAAACCTGCAGCACAAACCGCAGCACAAACTTGCAGCACAAAGCACAAACCCGCAGCACAGATGTGCAACACGAACCTGCAGCACAAACCTGCACACAATGCACAAACCTGCACACAAACCTGCAGCACAAACCTGCAGCACAAACCTGCAGCAAAAAGCACAAACCTGCAGCACAAACCTGCAGCACAAACTGCAGCACAAACTGCAGCACAAACCCGCAGCACAAACTGCAGCACAAACGCACACAACCTGCAGCAGAACCTGCAGCACAAACCTGCAACACAAACTTACAGCACAAGCACACATCCAGCAGTGGGTTTAGGGCGACACCCTCGCGGCAAAATGTCAGGTGGGTCTGGGACCATGGGACGACGGTCGGTAATAGTTTTGGACTACAGGGGCGCATCCCAGGGTGGGTTTTAGGACACAGGGACATGTTACAGGTTGGTTCTGGGATAACAGGGACATGTTCAGGTGGTGTTTGGACTACAGGGACATTTCTTGGCACTGCAGGTGGGTTTGGGGGGACATCAGGGACCAGGGCAACATTCAAGGTGAGGTTTGGGACACAGGGACTTCATAGTCCAGGTGGGTTATAAGAACACAGGGACACATCCAGGTTGGGTATTGGGACAGAAGACTGTGGGTGGAGACAACAGGGACACATCCAGAGATGTGGTTTGGACACAAGGGACAATATTATTTTAGATGGTTGCACAGGGATGTTGGTTGGTTGGGATCACAGGGACATGTTCAGGTGGGTTTGGGACACGGGCACATCCAGGTGGGTTTGGGATGTATTCCAGAGGGGGGCAGATCCGCCCTGCCTGGTGCGTGTTCCAGGGCTCTGCCCCATTACCATAAGAC
>VKON01004083.1:97524-113668 GCA_009741485.1 Malurus cyaneus samueli
GAGGAGAAGGAGAGAAAGTAAGAGAACATTCCTGCTGGTGTCCAACCTGAGCCTCCCCTGGCCCAGCCTGAGGCCGTTCCCTCTCCTCCTGTCCCTGTTCTCAGCTGCCCCCAAGGAATCCCTCCAGTGCCAGCCCTGCCAGGGCAGGGAATGTTTGGGGCTGCAATAATCCTTCCTTCCCTCAGTGAGGGGACAGCATGGCAGGGATGTGGCTGTTCAGGGACCACAGCCCAGGAGAGGCTCTGCCTGGGCTGCTGCTCTCCTGTTGGGGAGCTCGGGCTCCTTGAGCCATCCCTGAGGCTCCTCCCTCCATCCCTCCCTCCATCCCTCCATCCCTCCACCTCCACCCTCATCCCTCCATCCCTCCATCCCTCCATCCCTCCTCCTCCATCCCTCCATCCCTCCATCCTCCCTCGCAGCGCGCCCTTTGACCGCATCGCCGAGATCAACTTCAACATCGACGCCGACGATGACAGCGTGAGTGGAGAGCTGGGATGGAGCTGGGATGGAGCTGGTGGCTGGATGGAGCTGGATGGAGCTGGATGGAGCTGAGGAGCTGGATGGAGCTGGGATGGAGCTGGGATGGAGCTGGGATGGAGCTGGGATAGGCTGGATGGAGCTGGGATGGAGCGGATGGAGCTGGGATGGAGCTGGGATGGAGCTGGGATGGACTGGGATGGAGCTGGGATGGAGCTGGTGGAGCTGGATGGAGATGGGATGGAGCTGGGTGGAGCTGGGATGGAGCTGGGATGGAGCTGGGGATGGAGCTGGGTGGAGTGGGTGGAGCTGGGGTGGAGCTGGGATAGGAGCTGGGATGGAGCTGGATGGAGCTGGATGGAGCTGGGATGGAGAACTGGGATGGAGCTGGGATGGATCTGGGATGGATTGGATGGAGCTGGAAAGGAGCTGGGATGGATCTGGGATGGAGCTGGGATGGATCTGGGATGGAGCGGGATGGACTGGGATGGAGCTGGGATGGAGCTGGGATGGAGCTGGGATAGAGCTGGGATGGAGCTGGGATGGAGCTGGGATAGGGCTGGGATAGAGCTGGGATGGACCTGGGATGGACCTGGGATGGACCTGGGATCACTGGGGGAGCTGTGATAATTTTGAGATCACTGTGGATCTGGGAATCCTGCCTGGATTCTGAGAACACAGAGTTTTGGGGTCTCTGGGCTGTCAAGGGGGTCCTCGTGGCCTTGTCCTGAGAGAGCTGCAGGCACCACTCGGCCCCTCAGGAGCTCTGACCAGGAAATGTTCCCTCAGGGGCATCACCCCTGGCACTGAGTGAATCCTCCTCCCTCCCTGCAGTGCCAGTTTGTTCTTAAAATCAGGGAATCCTGGAATGGTTGGGTGGGAAGGGACCCCAAAGCCCACCCAGTGCCACCCGTGCCATGGCAGGGACAGCTCCCACTGTCCCAGGCTGCTCCCAGCCCCAATGTCCAGCCTGGCCTTCCTTGGCACTCAAAGGGATCCAGGAATTCTCTGGCAATTCCATCCAGCCCCTCCCCACCCTCCAGGCAGCAATTCCTTGCCCAGATCCCATCCATGGCTGCCCTCTGGCACTGGGAAGCCATTCCCTGTGTCCTGTCCCTGCAGCCCTTGGCCCCAGTCCCTCTCCAGCTCTCCTGGAGCCCCTTCAGGCCCCAAAAGGGGCTCTGAGCTCTCCCTGGATCCTTCCCTTCTCCAGGTGAGCCCCCCAGCATTCCCAACTGTTGATATTTTTCCAGACACAGATGAGGGAGGTGTAGGGAGAGCTGGAATTCTCACTGATCAAAACATGCCAGGCTTTCCTGGCCTTTATTGCCCAGAGCAAAGCAGCAGCTGGGCTCTGGTGACCCCAGGTGACCCCAGCTCCTGAGCAAAGCTGTGTTTAGTCAGGACTGAGGTTTGGGATTCAAACCCTGCCTCCAGAGAGCCTCTGGAATGGATTCCCTTTGCTCCCTCAGCCCAACGCCTCCCTGTTCGAGGCCTGCTGCAACGAGCGCATCCAGCAGTTCGACGATAACGAGGAGGAGGAGGATATCTGGGAGGAGAAGGAGATCTCCTACGCAACCCAGGTCAAGGCCAGGACACGGTAAGGGGACAGCAAAGCCTGGCTTTACCCCCTGATGCTGGGAAGGGGCACATTCCAACCTGGGCCTGGAGGAATTCCTGGGGTTTTGTGTGAGGTTTTGTCTGACACAGCCCCAAGTGCTATCCCTGCTGGTTGTACTTCCAGGGAATTCACTGACAATGGGAACACCTCCTTAATGAGTCTTCATTAAGGACATTAAAACCCCCCACCTTTAGTGTGAAACACTGGGAATTCACTCCTTCCCCTCATCCTTGGAGAGGAGGAGGAGGAGGTGAGACTGAGGGGAGTGGGCAGAATACTCTTCAGAATATTCAAAGCAGAAAAGCGAGAACAAGAGGCCTCCCAGGGGCATCTGTGCCTTTGAAGTAATTTTTCATGCCTTTGACAGAGCCACTTATGAAATAAAGTTATTTCTGTAATTCCAAATCTGAAATGTGGTCAAAGGAAACAGGGAAAACATCCAGGAGCTCAGCATTTCCTTGGTGAGCATGGGCAGCCTCAGGTCCTGGTTTGTGTGGTGCCACCAGCCCTGGGTCTGTGTCTGCACCACCAGGGAATTCTGACACCAAAGCCCTCGGGATGAGAGCAGAGGATCTGAGCATCCACGTTGCCCTGAGCAATTTGGGGACATATTTTGGGGGAAATGACCCCGCAAAAGGCCGTGGGCAGCTCCTGGGCTGTGTTTCCCCAGGGATGGGGAGGAGGAGCTGAGGGATGGATGCAGTGGCTGCTCCACGGCTCATTGTCGGTTCCGTGCTCCAGGTTTGGAGCATCACAGACATCAGAGAGCTCCAAGAGTGACCTGGAGAACGGGGACCACGATGGCAGCGTGGACTCGGATGAGGAGGAGCAGCAGCAGCAGCAGCAGCCACCCCCAGCCCCAAGCAAGGCCAGCACCCCAGAGCAGAAGGACTCGGGCCCCTCCCAAGGTAGGGATTGCTGGGGTGCACCCCTGGGATCCCCGAGCTCTGTGCACAGCAGGGCTCCCACACTGCCAGCTGCCCGTGGAGAGTCCCTGATCCCTGCTGGGCATGGGGAGATGGCAGTGCCAGGATGGCTTTCTCTGTCCCTGGGATGCTCTAGGCTGGGTTTCTCTGTCCCTGGAATGGGTTCCTCTGTCCCTGGGCTGGGTTTCCCTGTCCCTGGGAGCCCTGGGCTGGGTTTCTCTGTCCCTGGGAGCCATGGGCTGGGTTTCTCTGTCCCTGGGATCCCTGGGATGGGTTTCTCTGTCTTTGGGATGGGTTTCTCTGTCTCTGGGAGCCCTAGGCTGGGTTTCTCTGTCCCTGTGATGGGTTTCTCTTTCCTGGGCTGGGTTTCTCTGTCTCTGGGAGCCCTGGGCTGGGTTTCTCTGTCCCTGGGCTGGGTTTCTCTGTCCTGGGCTGGGTTTCTCTGTCCCTGGGACCCTGGGTGGGTTTCTCTGTCCCTGGGAGCCCTGGGCTGGGTTCCTCTGTCCCTGGGCTGGGTTCCTCTGTCCCTGGGCTGGGTTCTCTGTCCTGGGCTGGGTTCTCTGTCCCTGGGCTGGGTTTCCTCTGTCCCTGGGCTGGGTTTCTCTGTCCCTGGGCTGGGTTTCTCTGTCCTGGGCTGGGTTTCTCTGTTCCTGGGCTGGGTTTCTCTGTTCCTGGGCTGGGTTTCTCTGTCCTGGGCTGGGTTTCTCTGTCCTGGGCTGGGTTTCTCTGTCCTGGGCTGGGTTTCTCTGTTCCTGGGCTGGGTTTCTCTGTCCCTGGGCTGGGTTTCTCTGTCCCTGGGTGGGTTTCTCTGTCCCTGGGTGGGTTTCTCTGTCCCTGGGTGGGTTTCTCTGTCCCTGGGTGGGTTTCTCTGTCCCTGGGTGGGTTTCTCTGTCCCTGGGTGGGTTTCTCTGTCCCTGGGTGGGTTTCTCTGTCTCTGGGAGCCCTGGGCTGGGTTTCTCTGTCCCTGGGAGCCCTGGGCTGGGTTCCTCTGTCCCTGGGCTGGGTTTCTCTGTCCCTGGGTGGGTTTCTCTGTCCCTGGGCTGGGTTCCTCTGTCCCTGGGCTGGGTTCTCTGTCCCTGGGCTGGGTTCTCTGTCCCTGGGCTGGGTTCCTCTGTCCCTGGGCTGGGTTCCTCTGTCCCTGGGCTGGGTTTCTCTGTCCCTGGTGGGTTCCTCTGTCCTGGGCTGGGTTTCTCTGTCCCTGGGATGGGTTTCTCTGTCTCTGGAGCCCTGGGCTGGGTTTCTCTGTCCCTGGGATGGTTCCCCTGGGTGGGTTTCTCTGTCCCTGGGATGGGTTTCTCTGTCCCTGGGCTGGGTTTCTCTGTCCCTGGGATGGGTTTCTCTGTCCCTGGGAGCCCTGGGCTGGGTTTCTCTGTCCTGGGCTGGGTTTCTCTGTCCCTGGGCTGGGTGTCTCTGTCCCTGGGCTGGGTTTCTCTGTCCCTGGGCTGGGTGTCTCTGTCCCTGGGCTGGGTTTCTCTGTTCCTGGGCTGGGTTTCTCTGTCCCTGGGCTGGGTTTCTCTGTCCCTGGGCTGGGTTTCTCTGTCCCTGGGCTGGGTTTCGTTGTCCCTGGGCTGTCTGGGGCTGGCCCCAGGCCATGCAGGGCACTCAGGCTGTACTGTCCCCAGGGGCTGGCTGGACGGCCGTGTTTGAGCCCGTGAGCCCCACGCCTCCTGTGGCCATGGACGTGGGCTCCAGCGTGTGGGACTCGGCCGCCCCGCAGAGCAGCGCCCCGGAGGAGAAGGGCTGGGCCAAGTTCACAGACTTCCAGCCCTTCTGCTGGTAAGAGCCTCGGCATTCCAGCTTCTTGGAGCTTTGGGATGGGGGATATTTGGGATATGTTCTGATGGACTCTGTGGCTGTAATCCTTTCCTCTTCCCATCACTCCCCTTTTGTTGTTTAATGTTGTCTGATGATCTTGGATCAGGGCCCCAGTGCTTCCCACTGCTTCCCAATGCTTCCCATGCTTCCCAGTGCTCCCAGCTGGGGCTGGCACTTCCTGTGTCCTCCCTGGGGTATCAAAGGGATAAACAAGGTTTATGGAAGGTCAAAATATTGATGGGAAGGAAGAGCATTGCCTGGTGCTGCTCTGCTGGGGCTGATGGGAAGGAAGAGCAGGGCCTGGTGCTGCTCTGCGGGGCTGACGGGAAGGAAGAGCAGGGATATTCCTGCGTGGGAAGGAAGAGCAGGGCCTGGTGCTGCTCTGCCAGGGCTGTTGGGAGGCTCTGGGATGATCCTGGTCCTTGCTCAAGGCTGTTCCCTCCCCAGCTCCGAGTCCGGCCCTCGCTGCAGCTCCCCTGTGGGCACCGAGAGCGGCGGCACCGACGGGACCCCGGCGCAGGGCCAGGACAAGAACTGTGAGTGACACAGGGCCACAGGCAGGGGTGCTCTCAGCTCCTGGGGGTTGTGCATGGAGCAGCTGGCTGGGGGAAAACATCCCTGAAGGGGATGGGATCCTTGAGGGATCAGGGAATGGAAACGAAGGCAGAAATCCCGAGGGTTTGCTGGAACCGTCAGCAGGGAATGGGTGGAGGTGCAGTGGGATGGAGCTGATATCCAGGGACACCTCATTGATCCCTGACAGTGTCCCTGTCCCAGGCTGGACATTGGGCCTGGAGCACCCTGGGACAGTGGGAGGTGTCCCTGCCCTCTGAGCTCCCTTCCCACACAGCCATTCCGTGCTCCCATGCCATCTGAGGGAGCTGCAGGCCCCGTTTGCCCCCTCCCTCCCTCCCTGCTCGGGGCCATTCCCAGGCATTCTCCCGAGGTTCCAGCGTGGGCTGTTCCTCCCGCAGCCACTGCCACCTCTCCGTGTGTGTGGAACGCGTGTGGGCCCCGAAAGGCACCGCTGGGAGCCCTGGACAGCAGCTCCTCGGGCAGCTCCGACAGCGACGACGACGACGATGACAAGGGCAAGGCTGGCACAGAACCCACGGGCACAGCCACGGGCACAGCCACAGCCATGGGCACAGCCACGGGCACGGCCACGGGCACAGCCACAGCCACGGGCACGGCCACGGGCACGGGCACAGCCACGGGCACAGGCACAGCCATGGCCACAGGCACAGCCACGGGCACGGCGCGGGAGGCCAGCAAGGAAAGGGCAGCTCCCACCAGGTGAGCGGGGTTCTCTATGGGCTGGGATGCCTGGGCTGGCTGATGGCCCCTGGAATGGTGCCCCTGGGATGGCCTCTGGGCTGGAATGCCCCTGGGATGGGATGGCCCTGGTTTGGGATGGCCCTGGGATGGGATGGCTCCTGGGAGGGCCCCTAGCATGGCCCCGGATGGCCCCTGGGTGGATGGCCCTGGTGGGATGGCCCTGGGTGGGATGGCCCCTGGATGGCCCCTGGAATGGAATGGCCCCTGGGATGGGATGGCCCCGTGGTGTGTGGGATGGCCCTGGGATGGGATGGCCCCAGGCTGGGATGGCCCCTGGAATGGAATGGCCCCTGGGATGGGATGGCCCCGGGATGGGATGGCTCCAGTATCCTCCCCTCTCCCATGGGCTCCACATTGCACTGTCCCCTGGGAGCAGGTCCTGCCCCTGGCCTGGCACAGCGGGGCTCAGGGTTGTATTTAGCACAGGGATATTCCAAGGAAGGGTTGGGGATCATTGGGGCCGCTCCAGTGTCACAGGAGCATCACTGTCCCTGTCCTTGGGCCACTCCAGTGTCACAGGAGCATCACTGTCCCTGTCCTTTGGGGTCACTCCAGTGTCACAGGAGCATCACTGTCCCTGTCCTTGTGGCCACTCCAGTGTCACAGGAGCATCACTGTCCCTGTCCTTTGGGCCACTCCAGTGTCACAGGAGCATCACTGTCCCTGTGGATCTGGGATCCAGACCCAGGACAGGGATCTGGGTGGGATTGCTCTGAAAAGCAGGATCCTCCCATGGGATCCTCCTGCAGCCATAGGGGTAGGGTTTAACTCACTCAGGTTCTCGTTTCCCCCTCCGGGTCAAAGCCAATCCGTGATAAAACCACCAGGAAAGGCTGGAGCTGATGCTGGGGTTGGGCAGCAGTTTTTTGTAATTGCATTCTTCAGTCCCTGAGAAGGAGCTGCTTCTCAGCCCCATCAGCATCTGCTGCAGCCACAGAGGTTTTACTCAATTTTACCATTTTTTTCCTCACATTGTTCCTTGGATTTCCTCCTGGTTTTTGCCAGAGTCCCTGGATTTATGTCCCTGACTCAGGATCAGGAGTTTCTCTTTAGCAATTGCTGGTGACAGTTTGGGGTCATCCCTGAGTGTGCTCAGCCAGCAACAGCTCCTGGGGGCCCAGGGGGCTGGGAGACCACCGGGTTTGCAGAATTCCTGGGAATTGGGACAGGAGTTATCCCAGGGTCTGGTGGGTTGGAGGCAGCTCATTCTGATAAATGCATGGATTTTGATAAAAGCACTAATTCTGATGAACTCATTAATTCTGATGAATGCATTAATTCTGATGAATGCATTCTGATGAACACATTGATTCTGATAAATGCATTAATTTTCACCAATAAGTTAATGTTGATAAATGCAGTAATTCTGATAAATGCACTCTGTGTGCTGGGAATGGCCCAGCCTTGTTTGGGGTGTGCCACCCTTTGCTCTGGCCCAGCTGGAATTTTCCAGGAGTTTGAGGAAGGCAGAGACATTCCTGAGCCCCCATCGGTGCTCAGATAACTCCAGAATCCTGGAAACTTCAAAGGTTGAGGTTAAGAAGTTTCTCTCTGAGCCATGGAAATGCTGAACTCTGAATGTTTTTTTTGTGTGGGAAGTGGATTTCCAATGACATTCCTGGGAATGCAGCTCCATTCTTCACCAGCTCCTCCATCCCTGCATCTCTCCAAGGTGTATTTTTGTACTTTTTAAAAGCCTGTGAGCCCTGAAGGAAGGGAAATATTTGGATCTTATTATTCCCCATTTTAATGTTCTTTTTCTAAGAGAAGTAGCTCCAGAAATAGAATCTCAGTCTCCAATCTCCATCACATGTCCAATTATCCAGCTGGGATTATTTTATTCCATTGAAACTCCCCCGGAGCCGGTGACAGGATTCCAGCTCAGCCATCTCCAGCATCCCTCCCTTTTGTGGAGCTTTGCTCTGGGAAGGAGGGAGAGGGAATTGTTCTGGATGGAAACTGGGAGGAAAATAATTCCTGGGGCAGCTCATCCTCTCCTTGGGAGCCAAAAAATGGGGATGTGCACAGAAATCCCTTCTCCATTTGGGAATCTGGGAGGGTTTGATCCAAACAGGAGGTTTGGAGGGTTTGTTCCTGCAGTTTCTCCTTTCCCAGGATTTGAGCTTTGCTGGTTGGCTCTCACTGGGGTCCTTGTCCCTCAGGTGGTGCCTCCGTGGCCCTGGGAGCGCATCCAGTTCTTTCATCCATAAGTTTTTGGGATCTACCCCTAAATCCAGGATTTTCTGGGTGCCCCAGAAGCCTCAGAGTCTGTGGAGCAGAGCAGTGTCTGTGTCTGACTGGCACAGGTTGTGCCATTCCAGCAGATGACAGTGGGAATGGCAGTTTGGGAGCTCCCAGGCCGGTTTTTGCAGCAGGAATTGGGAATGCTTTCCTCCAGAAGCTGTTGTGGTGTGTCCTGTGGGTGTGGGACCCGGAGCCTCCAGGACGTGCCCGCTGGAGTGTTCTCATTCCCGGTGGGATCTTTGAGCCTGTGTGAAGAGAGCAGGAGGAATTTTGTTTTCCCCGTTGGAATTTGAGCCCCATTCCAGTGTCAGCCTGGTGTTCCCATGGGCTGAGTTCCATTAAGGTGTCCCTGCCCTCCCCACAGCGACTCCGTGGGGTCCCTTCCCGTGGCCGAATCGGCGACGTCCGGCGCCCCCCGAGCCCCGAGCAGCACGGCCACGCACACAGATGGGCACCAGAGAGCGGCCACTGCTGTCACAACTGCCACAGACACGGCCACGAGAGACAGGTGAGGCCACCCCACCTTTGCTGCTGGGCTGGGCTGGGGTGGCTGTGTTGGGGTTGTGGGGTCAGAGCCCGTCCGGGTGCACGTGGAGAGCGACCAGAGCACCCTGGAGCTCTGCCCTGCACGGTCTGTGCTTCCCAGAGGTGCTGATCCATCAGGGAACCACGGAATCGTGGGGTGGTGGGGTGGGAAGGGACCTCAGAGCCCTTCCAGTGCCACCCTGCCTGGCAGGGACAGCTCCCACTGTCCCAGCTGCTCCCAGCCCAATGTCCAGCCTGGCCTTCCTTGGGCACTCAAGGGATCCAGGAATTCTCTGGCAATTCCATCCCAGCCCTCCCACCCTCCCAGGCAGCAATTCCTTGCCCAGATCCCATCCATGGCTGCCCCTGGCACTGGGAAGCCATTCCCTGTGTCCTGTCCCTGCAGCCCCAGTCCCTCTCCAGCTCCCTGGAGCCCCTTCAGGCCCCAAAAGGGGCTCTGAGCTCTCCCTGGCTGAACATTCCCATCTCAACCTGTGCTCATGACAGAGATGCCCCATCCCTCTGATCGCCTTGGAAGGGGGATGGAACCAGACAGGCTCAGGGTCCCTTCCCACCCAGGCCATTCCTGATCCCATGCTGATTTTCCAGGCAATATTCACTGAGGGACTGGGAGTTTCTCTGTAGGGAGCTGAGATCACCCAGCAGAGGAAACAAAACCAGAGAGGGGGGCTCAGCTCCCACCAGGAATGCACATTTCCAAGTGGGATGGAGGAAGCTTTGGGAGCTTTCCCATGTCCCTAATCCTGTTCCCTGGTGTCCCTGCAGGAACGACGAGGCCTTGCCCTGCACCGAAGCCACGTTGAACGGCCCCGCTTGATGCCGCCGCCACCTCCCCGGGACGTGTGTGAGCCAGGCCAGGCTGCTCCCTGGTGATGCAATTTTGTCAATTCTTTATTATTTTTTAATAAATGCTGCATTGATGAGAGCGAGCTGGCGTTCAGGACCAGACACGCAGATCCAACAGCACCGATCCGTTCGGAAAGACACTCGGCATTGTCGAAATGTAGCATTGAGTTCAGTCCTCACGGGAATGACGGGCTCTTCCCAAGCCTTCTGCCTGATTTGAGTTGTCCCCTTCCCCACGCCCCGTTTTTTGTTCTGGATTTGGGGTTCAGTCCTGTTTTCCCAGTGTTATTGCACACAGTATTCAGCTTCTCTTGGGAAGGTAGCAGGTCCGGCGGCGGAGCGGGCGCAGCGCACAGACCCCGCGGCCGCGTGACCAAAGTTCCTGACGGAGCTGTCCTCGGTGGGCAGCCTTTGCACCGCTTTGTAGAGCAATAAAGCCTTACCAGAAACATTTCACAGAGGAGGAGCAGGGCCACCGCTTCCCCGGGAGGAGCAGGGAGGGCGGCTGGGGCTGGCGGGGCCGGAGCCGGGCAGTGCCGCTGTGAGGCACGGCTGTCCTGGGCATTGCTCCGGGATCTCCGTGGGCACGTGGTGGGCACCTTCAGGGCAGGGTCTGGCTGGGTTAGAGGGGCCTTTCCTGCCCACGTCCGTGTTGGCCCGCGAGGAGGTGACCGGGGGTTTGCTGGCTTTTTGGAGACTGAATTAATGTATTTGCAAATGATGATGGAAATCCTTTTTCTGTTTGTTTTGTTCTTGTTTTAAAAAATTTTAATGGATGCAGGAACAGCAACACTTTTGCACTTTGTACATGGTGACGGCAGCATTGGAGAGGGAAGGGGCCATGGAGAGCCCTGGGGGGTGGGAGAGCAGGGCCAGGTGAAGGAGCTGGGCTATGGGATGTGGGCTATGGGATGTGGGCTATGGGGTGTGCCCAGCCTGGAGTCCCCGTTCCTGGGAATGCCATGCTGGTGCCAGGCTCTGAGCTGGGGGGCACTGGTGGGGCTGGGCCACGTGGGGCTGTTGAGCTGGAGCCCTCTGGCAGGTGGAACCCTGCCAAGTCCTCCCTTTGGGGTGAAGGTGGGGCTTGGCACACAGGGAGCTGAGCAGCTGCCTTGGGATGGATTCCCGGGGTGGGAGTATCTCCCATCTGACAGAAATCCTTTTTGTGCTGCCATGTCTGTGAGCTCCTGGAATGCCCTTCCCTGGGCAGGGAAGGAGGAGATGAGGGGACACATTCCTGTGTGTGCCCACATGGGCTCTGCTGTAGGGAACGGGGGGTGAATCCCAGCAAATGGGGTGCTGGAGGGTGCTGGGATACTGGAGGTTACTGGGGCCGTGGGCCACTCGTGTGCTGCTGGCAGGGCTGGGCTTTCCCCCAGCCCCAATTCCTCGGGAATCCGATGGCACAGGCCTGTGGTTCTGGAAGTTTTCACTCGCTCCGTATAATTTAAAATTAATAATCTAAAGTTAATTGCACTGGGAGGGAAAAAAAAGAATCTCACTTTGTGCTTTGCTTCCCCTGCTTGGTGTTCAGGGATCAATCCCACTCTCAGCCAGGACTCTCAGACGGGATCAGTGGCTTTGAGGTCCTGACTGGAGACTCGTTCAAGTCTTAATTTTCCAAGGATTGGTGCTAGAGTGGTGCTGGACATCGGCTTCCCTTCGGGCATTGTTGGGACCCCAGAGCTGATTCCATGGAAGCTGAAGGATCCATGTGCTGGTGCAGCCTGGTTGGATCCCGGGGGATGCCAGGGTGCTCTTCCAGCCTGTTCCCTCTGCTTGCTTTGCCCAGGAGTTGTGCCCAGATCCGTTTGGGATCAGGAATGTCCTCGGCTGGCACAGCTGGATCATCATTCCAGCTCGGATCCCTCACCATCAGAGCGGTGCTTTGGGTGGGGTGGGGTCACCTCATGTGGCCTGAGGGACAGGACAGGGCCACCACCCCGGAGTGCTGGGAGCAGGGATGGGGCAGCAATAACCCCGGGATGTCTCCCAGAGCGTGGGGCTGTCCGTGCCTTCCGCTGCAATTCCAGCCTGGCATTCCTCAGTTCAGGGCTCCAGTGGCAGTGAGAGCTTTAATAATAATAATGGTGATGTTAATAATACTAATTGTGCTAATAATATCCTGGGGCATATCCAGATCCAAACACAACTCCTTACTGGGGACTCGTTAGTGGTTATTAATTGATTACTTCGTGCTGAGACACGTCACTGGGGCTCGCTCAGAGCCGTGGAGATGCACAAATTCCATGGGTTTGTTCCCATGGCTGATCCCTCCGCGGCTGGCATTGAGGCTCATGGTTCATTCCACCTCCCTGCACCCCTGGGATTGCTCTTCCCACCAGCCAGGAGCTGATCCAGAACAATTCCTGCTGCTTGGGCTGCCGGGGTTTGCAGCTCTGAACAGATCCAGAGCCAGTTCCATACGTGGCTCCAGCAGTTCTGTGGGGAAACTGGGAATAAACTGGCTGGGACTGCTCAGGGGGAGGATGGACACCTTTGTGTCATCCCAGGAATGTTATCTGATATTCACACTGGGATCGTATGAGAAACCTGGGAGCACGAGGAGCTGGGGTTCATCCCTGTCCAGCTCCAGGATCAAAACCAAAACCAGCAAGGCCAAAGTACTGGGGGGAATGGTTCTGAAATGTTCTGTTCAGTGGCTGATCCGGTGATTCTGCTAACTGGAACAGGAGAGGAGGGAGGGGAGGGGGCTCTTGTGCACAATTAGGGTTAAACCTCATCCGTTTGGGTTAAACCTCATCCGTTTGGGTTAAACCTCATCCATTTGGCCAATCCTGAGTAATTCCCAGATCGTGGCACATCTGTCCTGGGTGGAATGTGAGAAGAATGGGCTCCTGGAGGGCTGGGAAAGTCTCATGGTGTTGGGAACATCCCGATCCATTGTCACGTCAGGTGACCCTTCCCAGGTGTTCCAAATCCTGTGGTGGCACCCGGATCCCATATCCTCATCCTGAAATGATGAACTCTCTTGAAACTCCTGAGTGTCCCAAGGCTTTTCTGCCCTTGGGATGGAATGCCAAGGTTTCACCAAGGACATCTCTTAGGAGAGCTGCAGGTGGGCAGGAATGAAAACTCTGGGGGCACAGGTTGAAAAAACGGGAAAAAATAAAATCAGCAAAAAAAAAAAGACAAAAACCACAGTGTTGCCCTCAGTTTCAGTTCCAAAGGGCTTGGGCATCCCAGATTTCCCAGTGAAAGATTTGGAGTGAAGGTTGCAGGGATATTCCCAACGAACATATCTGAAGGAAATATCATTTCAGTTGCTTTCTTGTTCTCCAGTGGCATCCCAGAGTCATTTTTCCCACAGTGTTGTAATTAAAGTCACAATTTATCAGTGGCAATCATCAGAGCCCATCCCTGTGCCAGGGAGCCCATCCTTGTGGTGGGCACTCTGTGTTTGCTCCACATTGTGGCTCCGTTGTGCTCCAATCTGGGTTTAGTCCCTGTGGTCACCAAACACCTTCATGTCCCCCCTGTCCTGCCCTGCCTTGGGCTGGAGCCTTTCCTGGGCTGGAGCTTTTCCTGGGGCTGTCAGCACTGACCCATCTGCTGGAGGAATTTTGCCCCCATGTACTCATCCCTTGGGATTTGAGCCTTCCCCTTCCCCTGAGCTGACCCCATTTCCCAGTGGGCAGAGCTCCAGTTCCTGCCTGGGCCATCCCATCTGAGGAAGAGGAGCCCATTCCCAGAATCCCAGGGCAGCCTCAGGCTCTTCCTCACCTTTCACCAAGCCTGGCTTTAAAATCTGACATCACAGCTGCTCCTCCCTGCAGGGAAATCCAATTCCTGCATCTTCTCCCAGCCCTGGGTGCCAGGGACAGCTCTGGGAAGGGGAAGGCACCGAGTGGTCAAGGCAGGTCCTTGATTTGGGAATGTGGACATTCCAGACCAGTGGAAACCAGTCAGACTGGAGCGTTCTGTGCTGGACACCACAGGCTCTAAATCCAATCCCTCCAGAATCCCCTCATCCTGCTCCTGCTGGGTGGGCTGGGAATCATTTACTGGAAAAAAACGCAGTTTATAGTGCTTGGAGAAGAGTTAGAGGTGTGTCTGGGCTGTATCCCGGCTGTACCCATCTTCCCGGTGTAGTGTCACTGCTGGACTGGCTCTGAACTGGTTTTAACTGGGGCTCACTGGGTTTGGTGGTGCCTGCAGAGAATTCCCCTTCTCGTCACGGGCTGCTGCCTCTGCACAGCACAGGGAGCTCTCCCTGCCCTTTCCCATTCCTGTTGGTTCTATCTCCATGACACATTTGGGAGCTCTCCGTGCCCTTTCCCATTCCCATTGATCCTGGTCCATGATCCATTTGGGAGCTCTCCCTGCCCTTTCCCATTCCCATTGATCCTGGTCCATGATCCATTTGGGAGCTCTTTCCCATTCCCGTTGGTTTTTCTTCCATGACCCATTTGGGAGCTGTCACTGCCCTCTCCCATTCCCACTGATCCTGGCTCCATCCCATGCTCTTGTCCCCATCCTCACGGGTGACATGGATGTGCCACCCTGGAATGGTGGCTGTGTCCAGCCTGGAATTGTGTCCTCGGGAGCTACCTGGAAGCTCCCAAATTCAACCCTTTTCCCTGGAATTGGGGGAGCAGCAAGGATTATCCATGGAGCAGCCAGAATTAGGGGTTATTGATGACTGTTCTCCCTTGGGTTTGGTGTTTTTACCTCTTGGGCAGCAGGAATTTGCCGAGATTGGATTTGGGATTGTGGCATTCCAGGTCCGGAATGGGCTCTGGAATTCAGCAGTGTTAATGACTAATTCCTGGTATTAATTAATGACAGGTGCCAGGGGCAGGAATGATGCCCTTGGAGGGTTGGACTGACTCCAGCATTCAGTCAGTGAAAATGTAAAATCCCTTGGAAAATGGGTTGGATCATTTCCTGCTGGTTTTATCCTGGGTAACATTTCCACCTTTCTCAGGAATGCTGTTGGGTTTGGGCTCAGAATGTGATCTTTGATCCTGGTTCCTTCCCTTTATGGTGGGAATTTCTGGCAAACCCGAGGGGTTCCCTGGGTGTGTTTAGGGCTGAACTTTGGGGTGAATGAAAAAGGAACAATTTGGCTCCTCCATGGTGGCTTCACTCATCTGAACCTCTCTTACCTCATCCAGGAAGGGCTTCGAGGTGTCCCAGCTCCCGCCTGGATTTGTACAGAATTCCCTGTATTCCCTGGCAGCCCTCCCCTCCCAGCAGAGGTGGGACAGTGGGATATTCCCATGGAAAGTGTATTTTTGTATGTGGTGCTGATGGGAAGATGGGGATTTTCCTCTCTCCCTGAATTCGGGGCTTTTCTAGAGGGCAGAGCCTTCCCTTCTATTTTTGATTCCCTCCTATTCCTTGGACAGATGGAAATGAGGAAAAAGTCTTTTCTGCTGTAATTTTGATGCTCAGAGGTAGTTTTGCAGAACTCTGTAAGGAATTCTGGGAATGCTGTTGGAATTCCCCTGCTGGGGTTGGGTTTGGTGCCTTTGGCAGTGAAGGCACTGCCAGAGATCCCCAGATCTCATGGATCCAGTCATGAAATGGAATTATCCACAGGCACAGTAAATGTTCATGGAGAGAAAGGTTTCTCCCACTCTCCACATTCCCAAATGGCTGCTGGAGACCCTCGTGTGGCCCTGGTTGTGCTGGGATTGGGACAGGGAAGTTGGGCTGCTCTGCCCCAGAGAGAGGAGATGGTCCTGGATTTTCTGTGTTCCGTGGTCTGTGTGTGCCTCCCGTGTCCTCGTGTGAATTCCTCTGCCCACTGCATCCCAGTTACTGCCTCCTGCATCCATTACTGCACCCCTGCAGTCCCAGTACTGCACCCCTGCATCCCAGTTACTGCACCCCTGCATCCCAGTTGGGGCATCACTGCATCCCAGTTACTGCCTCACTGCATCCCATTTGGGGCACCCCTGTATCCCAGTCCATCTATCCCAGTATCCCAGTCCATCCTTGTATCCCAGTCCATCCCTCTATCCCAATTTGCCCATCCCTGTGTCCCAGTCCATCCATCCCTGTATCCCAGTCCATCCCTGTGTCCCAGTTTGCCCATCCCTGTGTCCCAGTTCATCCCTGTGTCCCAGTTGGGGCACTCCTGTATCCCAGTTTGTCCATCCCTGTATCCCAGTCCATCCCTGTGTCCCAGTTTGCCCATCCCTGTGTCCCAGTCCATCCATTCCCTGTATCCCAGTTCCATCCATTCCCTGCATCCCAGTTCATCCATCCCTGTATCCCAGTCCATCCATTCCCTGATCCCAGTTCCATCCATCCCTGTATCCCAGTCCATCCCTGTGTCCCAGTTGGGGCCACCATCCTGTAC